>JABFQC010002565.1:0-15809 GCA_022817085.1 Psilanteris sp. ZL-2020
TTAATGTAGCTCAAATTCAGGAACACACCGTAAGTATCCATGGATGCATAAGGCAAGATTCTGCAGTCCCACGTTTTCTGTAAGATATAAATGGATTATTAACTTCAGTATTCATGTCATTTATATGCTATATGCCATCTATATCATTAAATTTATTTTATACCAAACATTAATTAATTTAGACAAACTTTCAACCAACCTTAACTACATTATAATCGATATAACTAGACATCCAATCAGCAGGTGTATTTTCATTTGGTTTTCCATGTTTATCCAATTTGCCCTCAATAATCATTTTCTTTTTAAGAGAGGCTTTGGGTCCCAAACCCCACTTTCTAGGGTATGCATCTCGTTCCATAATAACTCTTTTAATTTTGGCAGCGACTCCATGATCACAAGTACTCATTGTCATTGACGTCATAAGTGCATTAGCTATAAAATTGCATAAAAAATTATTAGATTTTATTTTACATAATAAAAATCTTCAAAACGAATAATTATTTTCAAGTGTTATTAATGTTTATTGAAGAAAATAATTACCTAAAGCTATCGCCTCTCCTTTTGTTGTTACTATTACAATTTCTTGATTTAATTCAATATCAATGTCATACATTAAAACACCAGGTAACATAATTTTAGCTCCGTAGCATATAGCATTTACCTAAAACAAAGAAAAATATTATTAACACTATTATTAGTGATTTTTTACTTAAACATTTCATACATAATTTTATACATTTTCAACTTTACATTATATCAAATGTAATTTAAATCTATCTAATTTAATTAATTCACGACACTAATTAGTCATTGATATAACTAAGTTAGCTAACACTAAAATTAATCACTTAGTCAATAATAATTATAATTATTTTACAATGTAATATAATTTATGAATACTAACAGCGCTATCTTTAACAATAATCCTTTTATGCCCAACCAAAAGTGATTCTAGTGGTTTAATGACTCGTCGTAAATAAGATTCATCGCCATGATTTTCATACAGCCATTGAGCATCTAAAATGTCATGCATTGTGACGAGATTATCATGTTCTGACATAATACCAGAACGATTTCTACGTAGTTCCTGCATTTGACATCCAGTGCCCAAAAACAGTCCCAAATGGACACATATTGTTCTTACATAGGAACCAGCTTCGCAGCTTAATTTAAAAATACCTAAGTTCTTTTCATCATCGTAATCTAAGAACCAACTATCATACACGGTTCTTACTCGCAATTGTCTTTTAACTGCTGCTATTAAAGGCGGCCTTTGGAAAAGAGCTCCTCGCAATTTTTCTAAAGCTTGCTCAACCTATTAACAAATAATTTTATATTATTTAACAACATTTGTTATATTTCTTTTCTTTCGCATGAATTAATTTATATAATAAATGATTTAATATCATACCTTTTTTACACTTTCTGGACGAGAATGAAGTTTGAATACAGCAACATATTCTTTTCCAGCGGATTGCTGAGATTTTGCTAATCTTGTAGCTCTGTCTATGCATACAATTAAGCACCCGGATACCTTAGGATCTAAGGTACCAGAGTGACCAGTTTTTTCACATTTTAAAATTCTTTTGATCCAAGCTACGACTTCATGTGATGAAGGATTTGAAGGTTTATCTAGATTGATACAACCAGATTTGATATATTCAGATATATTACGATGTAATGGTGAGGAACCATGAGGTAATGGTGTAAAACGCTTCGTTCGAGTAAGCATTTTGTTAAAATTCTACAATAAATAAGGCATATAAGTATATTATTTTCTTACAAAATATAAATATATTATATTTATTGTTACATAAATGTAAACGTTTGAAAATATTGATTGTAAGTTAAAAATTGTTTAATTACCTTGAACAGTAAAGGCCAATTTTCACATTCCAATTTTACAACTTCATCACTGGGCTTAATATGACACTTCGCCTTCAACTGCACCTCTCCCAGCTCCATCTTCTTACTTTTCTTCTTTTCTTTTTCTATAATAAATATTTCAAAGTAAAATTAAAACCTTTAATTCGTTCATTGTTGTTTTATTAACATTAAGAAGATTATTTAGACAATTTAGAATTATTGATTTGGAATATATTAAAATAAGTATAATTTATAATTATTATTCAGTCCAGACACTTTCTCATTTTAGAAAAATGCTATGATCTTACAATATATATTACTATTTTATTTATAAAAGTTCTAATTGTGAAATCTTTTTTGTGATGGTAAAAAACAAATTTAGTTAGATAACACACTAATTCCATTATGTTAAATATCAAGGACTACATTAATATATTTAAGTTCATTTGTATTAAATAAAATACAAAAAATAATAATAAAATAATAAAAAAATAATAAAATAGGTAATTACATTTGTAGTAATGTTTTAAACAGCAAAGCAGAACAGAAATAAATTGTTTTATTTCATTATAAATGAATTTTCTATTGTAACTTCATAACTCTAACAAGTTATTAATAAAAATACGAATAATAGAAAACTAAAGACAACTAGACAAAATGTAAATTTCAAAAATGAAATATAAATATTGAATATATCCATGTTATTTGTAATTTGTAAATATAATTTTAAAAATATAAACATTCATATTTATTTCAGTATTTATTGATATTGAAATTTATTTCAAAACTAAGTATATTGTTCAATATGCAGTTTATATTACATATAATAGCGAATATTTTTATTTCAAATTGTTTTATCATCAAAGCATATTGGATCAGAATACTATCTGATATGTATACTATTAAATAATTATTATAACATTTTAACACCTATATTCAGTTAGGACAATATCTTACTTTATTATAATTAAACGCTAATTGTCATGAAATTACTTATTTTTTAAGTTTTATTTCATTATTTACAATAACACTTATTATAACCTAAAATTAATGATTGTTACATCTACTTTGAACAATGAACATTTCATCCAAATAAGTTCGCTCATAAAAGCCAAAATATCGAAATACATGAAACTGCCTTTAAAAATTAAATTAAATGTTTATTTCTGTAAATAAGTGGTGACCGGAATTTTTATCCCAACACGTGTCTAGTCGTGAAGTTGAAGACGTAAGATGAATAGTAAACAACTTTAAAGTAGCGCACATTATAATTATTACAAAATTAGATTTCTATTAATGAATCAATGTAATAAGTCATGTTATATTTACCAATTTCTGCCATTTTAAAATACACACAATACACACGTGTTTTACAATTGGAATGACAATAATTAATTGAGTCCCACACTCGGACTACACACTACACTGCAGCACTACACAGTACACACGCTAAGGTTAGTTTGATTGTTGCGTGAGCATGCCGCACAAATATAGAACATCTCCAGTTGTTTAGTAAGAAAAAGAAAGTAAGGATGGAATGATGGCTAAACAAACGAATTTTTTGAAGGAAAATAAATGCGGGTATGTGTGTCTCTTATTTTTAGGCACAAGTAACAAAGATGGAAGTATTTATACCCTCTTATATTTTTTGATCGCATTTGTGTAATTTGTAAATTTTATTACAAAGGAGGCGCAGAGATTTAGTTTTAAAATTAGTGTTTTTTTAAATTTGTAAATAAGAGAACATTAATTTTATTTTTGAAGGAAAAAGTACGCATTCTGTGAGATTGGGAGAATTTATTGTTTTAATACTGATTGAAAATGATTCATACGTTTCTTTAAGAAATGCATATTTAATTGTTAAAATTGAATCAAACTATGTATTACTATTCGTGATAATCTTATAGTAAGTTGCAATTAATTTTGCGTATTTAATTATGAATTATGAAACGTATGAAACTTAGAAGAAATAATTATTTTATTATATAACTATATATATAACCCTATTAAAAAATACTTATAAAAACTAATAGTTCCAAATAGAAATTATGGTATTTCCATATACGACTTTAAAATTACTAATAGAAAGTTTTATTTATATCAATAGGAAATATAAGTAAACTAATGTATTCATATACAATTTCCTGGGACAAAAGCCATATAAAATCTAATAGGATTATTAGGTCTATTAGTATTTTTTAACAGGGAAGTATATGTATATTAAGTATATGAAGTATTATATATATATTCACTTAACATTTAATATTTATTTACAAACTTCATACGCATTATTAGTTTTTATTTGATTGATTATTGACAAAACAATAATTTCTTGTTGACATTTATGATTTAATATTTTTTTCAAACGTTGACAATATCAATATAATTGCAAATTTTCTCAAATAAATTATTATAATAATTATTATAATAAATAGTTATAAAATATAATTATTTACTATTATATAGTAATAATATGTATTAGACGTCTCGGTCTTTCGGTCATTGTAATTATTGATCCTTTTTAATTAAAATTGAAATAAATTATTAATTATTTAATTAATATAAAAATACATCATCATTTATTCTGAATAAATATTGAAGATATTCTGAAAAATCCAAATTAAAGTTTTTTAACGAATTATATGCACTATGGAAAATTCTAAATCTTAAAATAATATCCGGAATATATATTCCAATATGTATTAATCACAGACACTAATATCACGCGGTTAATTGATTTGTTTTTGATAACAATATATCTTTTTTTTTTCTTTTTTTTTTTTTAATATTTTGCAAATAATTTAAAATGAATAGCTATAATAAACATCATAATCGCAAATTGTATTTTTGCTTATTTTGGACTATTGTTTACATTTAAGTTGCATTCAAAAGTATTTTTCGGAATGAAATGACCTTGCTGCAGAATAAACTAAATAATATAAATAATTGTTTTGATAAAACGTAAACAACCAAATTAATATTATTTAGTAATTAAAAGGACGAATTTTCAATGCGGATTAAATGTTTACATCTATTTAATTAAAATTGAAAATACGAAATTATGTTTGTAATTAAGAAATTCTACAACCATGTAAACAATCTTTCATAATTCTAAATATTAATCATAATATTCGAGATAAATAATCTGCGTGACGAAACAAATAAGTGAGTGTATCATTACGTGCATTAAAGGAATACCAAAATAAGATGCATAATTCAATTATACTTTTGTTATTAACATTTAATTGAAATAAAATGGGAATTTCATTGCAAAATAATTTATTTTTTATTTGCGAGAATTAAAATTGATAAATAAATAATAATACAATCATAATTATAAATTGATATTTAATTAGACGACAATAATTGCTCTGACCTTTTTTTCACACTTCAAGAATCACGTGAGAATGAAATTACAAAACTGTTATCTCGTAGTAACATTTTACCTTTAAAATACAATATTTCTCATTTAAATTGAATTTCATATTTTTTTAATTCAATCGTAGCGATACATATGCGACTTCAAAATAAAACTAATATTTAAAAGTACAAAAATGTACGTCCTTTTATTGGTTTATTGTCACCCTTTGTTTAGATTATTTATATTGCACTACCAAAATGCTGTAAATAAAATTCAATTTATAATTACACGTTTTATAAACATTTATAAAAATTAATCAAAAGATGTAAAAAAAAATTTCGCACGCTTTATATTTAGTGTACTACTTTAAGGAATTCTTAACCAGAATCAAATGAAAATAAATTTGAACAATCCTAAAACATTCTATAATTTACGAAATGTAAAAATAAAATACATTTTAAAGTACATTTTTCAAATATATACATACCGTGTGCATAATAAATATTAATCATTTTTATATTAATCCGTGTATTATACGCACACATTTTCTCGAGTACGACTCATTATTACCGACTAATATTTTTGGAAGTATATTATTGATTCGTTATAAAGCGCCTGCCATATGTTGGAATTTAAATTTGTAGTATTTAAAAATATATTTTAATTAAGTTTCCTTAAACTCAGACTAAAACCTTTTAATTTTTTTTTTTTTTTTTTTTGTTTAAAAATTATATTATTAATATTTATATATTAAATATTAAACAAATATTTGTAAACAAACGTTGAAAACGAATAAACTTTCTAATTCCAATTTGATTAGAAACAAAAGATTTTTAAATGAAATTTGTCGGTTGCAACGTTGCTTTCATTATACAAAAACATTTTTGTTGTTATTAATTCGTACTTCATATTTTACTGCCCTTTTTAAGTGTTTGCCGTTCGAAAGAAATGTTTGATTAAACCATCGAATTTGTTGAATAGTTTTGCAAACTAATAAAAACATTGTTTACGCTTCACTTGATTTGTATTTATTGATTATCCTTTCCATCCCTTTAATGATAGTTACCATGCGTAAAATTCCAATTATATCAACATCTCGAACATCTCGTTTTTGTAGTTCAAGCATATTAGCAACGTGTAAAAGTGGGGATTTTCTTTTGAAGCATATGTGAATTTCTCCGATGTGTCAATTATCTTAATTATGTGTACAAATTACTGATTTATGTTCGAATGATTAAATAATAAAATAAGAATGAATTTCTTTGAACTTGAACGGTCTGTTAGAATGACGGAGAAAATAAACGAGTAGCAATTATTTTTCGGTAAAGACGATAAATAAATATTCTTATTATACAAATAAATATAAACGATAATGTTAATATTAAGTAATAGTGATTACATTTTTTAAATTAATTAACAGTTTGTATAACTATATAGTTTAGTATGTTCCATAAAGAATCCTTGAAAATTCAAAACAACATTCGCCAGAAGTTTTTTTTTTTATTATTATTTATTTTTTGTTCTTTTTTACGGAAAATTAAAATTTGTATAGAGAAACTTTTATTTTTTTTATGCACATGTGAAAAATTGTTTTTCAAATAACATTCAAGTAGTTTCATGAATTACAATATTATTTTTAACAACGCATTTCATTGTTAGAAAAGTTACAATACAAAAAAAAATATAGAATACTATGTGTTTAATCGAAAATAATAATTTCATAGAAGACTAAAAAAGTAAATTACAATGTAAACAATATACATACATATATATATTATAATGCGTTGAGGGCGTAAAATGCATGATTAATAACTCGAACTAGAATACGTATATTATACTTAAATAAAAAAAAATTCGTTCGCTTCTCTCTATAAAGCAAACGTCAACGCATAAATAAGACATAAATACCGCAACAATTATGACGTCGTATTACGATTAAAAATGTAGTACAACTTGAAAGAAAAACATTCATCATATATACAACTAATAAAACGAAAATATAATAACAACAATAAAACAAAATTTGGAACCCTGAAAACACGCCCTTTAACGATACCATGTCGAAAATTGTTTGTGTACATAAAACATTACAATACCCAGCTCTACCAAAAACCTATACAAAAACGAATAAACGCAGTTCATGGCATGTTTATTTAAACTCTATTTACATGAATAATCACAATAAATAAAACGTCTCATGTCTTTGTGTACATTTCACTTCATCAAAGGTCAACAACTGCGCATGACGTTAACATACCACGGACCCTTTTCATACACGTTCAAATAACGTTCGCGTCAAATCTTTAACTTTCTAAAATAAAAAAAACAACATATATATATATATATATATATATAAACAATAAAAAAAAACGTTCGCATAATTTTGAATCCATCAAACCACTGAATAAAGAATTTCTCCTTGTCGCGTCCCTTACGAAACGCCCAATTTTTTATCCCCGGGAGGAAACGTGAAAATCGGTTCTCTATTATTCTCGACGGACCCCGCCCCGCCACGCCGCATCATCTGCCTAATAAAGCGCGTGTTTGAAAATCGTTTTATGAAAGTTCAAAGCACTCGTCGGTCAAAAGTTCGACCGAATTTTGAAACCCGAACAGCACGTTGCACCGACGTTGATACGATCAACAATCTACTTCTTCCCTCTGAATATCCCCCGGACACCCCCCGCCGTCCCCTCGAGCGTCGCACAAAACCGGCATCCGAATCCTAAAAGTTGCCGGCAAGTGCAAGACACTGAATCATATCGAGTTTATTCTTTCAAAGCCATTGATTTTCTTACTTCGTTTCCTCTAATTCATACTCGCAACCCCCCTCCCCCACTCCCGCGCTCTCGCCCCCCACCACGACTCAACCGCACGTTGTTGCAAACAACAAAAAAAAAAACAAAAAACAAAATACGCCTCGCGTCGTCGTTATTATCATTTACTTTTGTACCAAATCCGCGTGCGGAATTGTACGGAATACCACGCGTGTGCGATCTGGTATACACTTTTCATTACGAGGGAGCACCCTTGTGCGTGAGGTGGGGGAGGTAATGGTGGCAAGAGGGGTAGCTAACAACCCCAGTCTTGTCGCGACACGCGCGCCTAGCGGACGTTCATTTGTTCTTCTCCGCTTCGCTCCTGTTCGGTTTGATATTTTTTTTTCCTTTTTTGCCACCCCGTAAATGATTCATCGCCGCGAGCGGCGGACGCGTGCGACGTGAAATCCGAGCGCACGAGCCGGGCTTCGGGTCGGTTCATTTTCCGCCCGAATATGCGCGCGTTAACGACGCTGATTAACCGAACGCGCGACCGCCGACGACTGGATTAGACACCGACGCGGAATCCCGGCTTCGCGCCTTCGCTTTGCCCGTAATCGCAGACCGAGCGCGAGCAATTTCTCGTCGGCCGATCGCCGCTCGTATGCCCTCGGCTTCGAGTTAGCGCGCCGCGCGACTGTGGGGTGTCTCGTTCGACGGACTTGACATGTATCGGAAGTATCGCCGGAAATGTTAGTATGTTCTTACAATATTATGTAATGCAAGTATTGATGTTTGGCACATGGCTGTTGCGACCTTTTGACGAGTCTTGACTTGTTTCGCGGACCGCGCGGTCGTTTGAACGTCGCGCGGACGTGCTGCGGATTTGTAAATAGTTGAGCAGCTCGCGGGACCCTCGCCCCGAGCACTGGTCGGAGTTTTTCCGCGCCGAGACCGCGCGAATGGCGTGTTTCGGACGGAAAAGTGGCCTTTTTGTTTTATGGCACTTGCGAGTGCCTTTGCGGGCAGCGTTTGTGTTTTCGCGTTGGCACGTTGCTTGTTTTGTGTTAATCAATAGAGGATTACGCTGGGCTGATTATAATCGCGTTTGGGTGCAAGTTGGTTGTTTTTACGTTGGGTTCATTTTTTTTGTTTTCGATTCGATTTTGGACGCGCGAACGGTATTCTAGGAACTACTCCGGGGAACGGTTTGAGATGTTCGTTAGGGAATGTCAACAACGTTTTTAAGGAAAACAGCAGTTTACCGGGAAATTAGCATGTTTTCGAACATTTTTGATTCTCGGAACATTCGGGATTTAACGTAGGAAATGCATAACGGTGGAAATTAATTTAAAAACGATTATGCGTTTATTTGATTGATTGTACAAATGCGAATAGTTTGTAAGATTATTTGTAACTTATCGTGGCAGATTTGTCTGGGTATTTTTGGAATAATTGAATTACGGTATTTGTTACTACAATCCAAGGGATTACAATAAATATTTGATATATATAGAGATAGAATAAATTGGACAAATATCGAAATAAATTATAACTATATTTCTGGTATTACACAGTAAATAAGAATTTTCTAAATAAAAAAAAACTTACAAATAAACCAAAATTTTGCACCATCAATTTTCTGAGACTAAATTTGAACGGAGTTTATACGTAATTCCAACCTTGATTATACTCTGATGTAAAACAGACTTTTTTTGAATGTCAATTGGACGTTCAATTAGCGTTCAACGAATAGTGCACAAGATTTGTTTAATGCACCTTAATTAAGAAATCATAAATTCCATTTACATTACTTTAATAGTAAATTTGCTTTTGAAATAATTATTTATTTGAATAATTACTTCATTCTTTAATTTGATGTAATATATTTCTCCATCAATCAATAGTAATGAATAGCATTATGCCGAGTTATATGCTAATCGCGAAATATTGTAAATGCTATATATATGTATGTTTAAATACAAATTTATATACCCGCGCGTATATTTATCTTTGTATATATTATATATCTACTCATACACACGCACATAAGTTACACATTCTACCTTATTTTGTAGTCGAGATTATTCACCACAAATATTAATTTTGAACGCGAATTGTTTGTTTTTATTATCATTTACGTTAAATTGCGTTGGCATATAAAGTGCCACTTTTCAACCTAAATTGACCTTTTTATTAACGTCGTTTTATGCGTTTCGTAAAGTCGGTTCTTTATTATTATGTAAGGAATACACTTAATCTCGTTTAAAATTCAATCATTTGTTTCATCCAATTCATTTTGTTATCCCTTACGATGTTAGTCGTTGTTTCCATCATAGTGTATATTATAATTTGAAATTCAACAGATATCGGATCTTATAATGGAAATAAATTAGCTCTTCTTGGTGACCTAATTGCATCAAGATTTTAATAAAGTGGCTAATGCTCGTTTTCAAATAATTAAATAACATTTTGCGGTGGAAATTGCTCACCTGCAACCGAAAGACGCAGTTCTACGTTTTCGTCGTTTTTTTTAACAATCTTTGTTGCGGCAATGCATTTTCGTTGTACACTCAATCATTCTTCATCAATCAAAAGTAAATTCGATTACACAAAACGCGTTACTCAGAAGTCAAAGAGAACTTCGTTACTGCCAAACAACGTCCATTTCACGTCAAATATACGTATCTGATTAAATAAGGGGTCAATTTTAAACATTCAAATGCGATAGGCGTATTTGAAAATCGACGTTGAAATCACGTTTGTTTCACGTTGAATGCACGTAGCTTTGTAATTAATAATACTTTTATATACTGTAAATTAAATGTTTGACAACGATAGATATTAAACGTAGATTAAACGTCTGGAATGTTCATTTCATGATGTTCAAACCACGTTTATTTTACGTTGAATATCATGCACGAACTGTTTCGACGTGCATTCAACGTCAAATAAACATAACTTTTACTAAAAATCGTGGCAACTGAATTAAATCGAACCGAACGATTCAATAAAACGCGAATGTCTTAATTTGGTTAGTACTTTTTTATTAAATTACAACGCACGTATTGCATGACGAAACTTAATTCTGCATGCAAAGCTCCAAAATTGAGTTTTTATCACTTTTTCATTGTGTTCTGTTGATGAACGTTCGTATAAACAAAACGTTAATACAAAACTACTCTTTTTCATATGTCAGCAACCGTAGTTTGTTCGCGGTATATAAAAACACCGCAGCGAACTTTCGCAATGTTTATCATTAATAACTCGCGGAATCGACAAAATTCTAATCACTGCTGCGAAGCGTTTTCGAAACGCGAAGAGAATATCGATGTGTCGATCTCTGAAATGAAACGTCGAATTCGTGTACAAACGACACTTTAGAACGCAAACAATATATATATATATATTCCCGAAATCGTAATCCATCCTTCGCCATATATAAATTGTTAACTGAAAGCACACAGACAGGCACCCGGATGACTTTTTAATACACTCGCGCGGACTCATATATTTGTTAATATTTACTAATCTTTCAGGTCAAGCTTAACGTAAATAGAGCCAAGCCAAAGGTCGAAATCCGAAAATAATGCGCTTTCGTTTTTATTTGTTTGTTTACATTTCATTTCGCCGAATACGCGAAACCCGCATCAAAGTGCGAGACGCGATTCGATTAAAATTAAAACGGCGAAGTTCAAAAATTGTATAATCTCGAATTGTTGCCATTGTCATCATAGATAATGCATATGTCCGCAAAACGCAAACGAGGATTCAAGTTTTTGTTCGAATTGCAACGTCGAAATCGGGTCGTAAATAATGCATTATGTTCTTATTTTGCATCGTTTGTTGTTTATTCCATTCATTTATGATCAGTTAAATAATTTATCTACACAATAAATATCCCATTGTCGATGTTCGCAGGAGTAGAAAAAGGCGGGGAAAAAAGAACAAAAAAAAATTATTTTCGATTCAAAACGCGGATAATGATAAAAACGCGTCATTTCGGTCGCGTGGTTTTAATATTACTTTCGGTTGAGTCGCGCACTCTTTTTATTCCGCAACTGCGCGCGGGAAACGCAAACGTATCGCAACGGACGGCGTGCGTTATTTTTTGAAAACATGATTTGAGAAGAACAATTTTATCACGAGCGCCGGTTACGGTTTTCTTCAAGTTTGCAATCGATATTTCAGTAGTATGATAGTAGTATACCCGCCTGCATATTTAATAACATCAATACCAATTCGCATGGTGGTCAGTTCGTGGAGTAAAAGCGTTGATACGTCCAAGGAACAAAGGTGAACGTGGAATACGCGATAAATAATTTAACTACCGGGACATTTACGCTTTTCTCGAAAAAAAAGAAAAATAATAATTTGGTGTTTATCTGTTTTGTTTATTAGAATGTTTATTTACATACAAATATTTGTTTGTTTATTTATTTGTTTGTTCGAACCAACGTAATGCCCAATTTATCACAATTCGAGCATCGTAAATAAATTATCGTAATGCTGGATAAACATAAACATAGATAAAACAACAAACGACGGGCAACAATTACCGGCCATTTGACATTGACGCGAACGCTTTAGGAAACAGAAAAACATGCAAATCAATTTGCTTAACGCGGCGGCCGTTATGATGAATACCTCGGTATGAAAAAGAATTTTGCAATTTATAACGTTACGCGTATTATTTGAAAAGGAAAATTGATCGTCAGGGATTTCATTTTGTCATCGAAGGCTGGCCGCGGTTTATCGAAATTTATGTCGACGTTGGAAAAGTAGTTAACTTCTTGCTTCTGTTTACACACAATGGCAGGGTTGTTTGTTTTAGAAAATGGATTTCGGCGAGTAAAAGTTGAAACGCCGTTTTTTTAGTGTTTGTTAATAATAAACATAATACGGTTTTAAGCGCTTCAACATACCGACGTATTTATGAATGTATCTTTTCGACATTTGTTTGGTTTTTCAATATATGTGTATATATATATATATATATATTTAACACTGTTCAATATATATGAGACATACAATTAATAGCCATTTACGTATATGTTTTTATATTAATAGAAAGTACATATTTACCTGTAATAAATGCGTTAAAATATGGGTGCGCGCGCCGTTCTCTGCGTAAACATTTTATGCGCTACCGTTCAATTGTTTATTTGAAAATAAATCGAACAATGTCATTGCGAATGAATAATATTAATAATTAAATCTGTGACAAAAATGTAAACAAATAAGGTTTAACACATTAAACACGCTAAAATAATCGAGCATTGTTTCAAATTAAAATGCAAAACGTTTATTATTCGAATTTATCGTTTTTTAATTGAATTTGTAATTTCTCCGAATACGCAATATATTGTAATTGATTATATTTGTGTACACGCGATTAATTACGCGCATCGAGTTAAATAAAAAAGAGAGCACTTGTTTGTTTTATTTCAAATGATTGTTATTTTAAAACGGTAATGCTGTCTTTCGTATTTCGCGGAATTATTCACGTTAAATGGTAAATTACAATCGAAAGCGTTTTGTCGATACGAATTAGGTAATTCAACAATCATGCTTTTTCAGTGCGTTCGATGCGAATTCGGATTATATCTCCGAAGTTCGATTTATTTGCAAATTGACGTTCAAAAAACTTTAAAAGCCTCTCCTTCAACTTAACCAATCGTGATCGCTCGATTTCAACTTTGACAATGATTCGAAAATAAATTTGAAATGATATTCCGTTTACGTTATCGCGCGCAGTTTGTTTATTAATTTGTGTTTCATTTTAAGCACTTTTTGTACGATAAATTAACGTTCGGCAAATGCGCACATTTTTGTTATTGATTTTGGTTGATCGAACAAGTTTAACGCAGTACTTTCGATCTGTAATTTGAGAAGAATATTCATGTATCATTAGAGATCAGTTACAAGGTCGATGGTCAGGTTAAGTCGTGGTGTTACACGTAGAGGCATCGAAAACCACAAAAAGAATAACACTTTGGCACGACATATTTGAAAATTTATTTTGCTCGTTTTGCCAATTCTTTTTCTGACGGTAAATCGTTGAATTTAAACAAGAAAACAACCCGCAGTGTCTTTCGATATGAATTCGAATAACAACAAAAATGACAATAATGAAATGGCCTTCGTGGATTTGAAGTAAATATCAATTTATCTACGACAAAAAAAGATAACAATAAAAATATTTATTAAATACAAGAATTCGAACACATGTATATGAAATGCATCGAAAGATGATACGTAAAATTGATTTGAATGCGAAGTAAAAAGCAGATACCCGCATGGATTTGATACTAATTTCATTGTTGCGTTTATTCCAAATAACTGTTTGTTTTGTTCGACTTTCAAAACAAATGAACCCGAGTGTACGACGAACGTATAAATTTTCTTTTGTTATGTAAATACAACAAGTTTTTAACAAATCACATACATTTATTTATTTATAATCCGATGGAAGATATTCAATCTAAATTAAATATTAAGACTGTAATGTTATCTACCCTAACTACCGGTTATCTTACGACGTTCATCGAGATATTACGAAGCGTATCAGATGCTGCTGTGATTTCGAAACGATAGAGAAAATATTGTGACTACAATTTTCGTAAACGAAACTGAACAAATAAAATACCGAATTAAAGTTTCTTTCTTTTTTGTCAATATACCGAGTTTCAGGAATTTGCATTTACATCCAACTAAAACCTAATAAGCAACGTAAATTGAAAGCCCTCATAACATTGTGCTCAAGAACTTTCGTTTACTTATTACAACTTCGCATTTATTTGCAAAATTCGTCCATTATAATCGCTCGGCAATTATGAAATTTTAATTTTTACTTCGAAATTTTTCTTCGGACTTGTACCAGCATTTTATAAAGCGCTAAGAAAATGCAAGACAAACTCGATTTAAAAATACATTGAAATAGAAGTTTGTTCTTGGCTAAAATAATTATAATTCGCAGAACGAAGAATTGATTTATTATTATTATTTTTGTTCACCATTCACTTGGTGCGTTAGCAGTAAAACGAAAAATCCGACTCGACGAGCTACTTTAAGGTTTTAAATCCTACTGCTTTTTTATTAATCAATTTTTGATCGAATCCCTCGAGTCGCGCGATCATTTGTGATATATAAAATCTCGGTGTTTGCAAACCGTATATTTCCTTTCACGTTTCTTGGCACCAAATCGCAGCTTCAAACAACCACCGTAAAAGGTATATGTATTCAATTGAATGCGCCCCGTGCGATGTTGCCATTTATCGTTCGACGTAAAAGTAACAACCGCGCGGACTATTTTCAAACGACGGCAACGCTGTTTCGTATCAAGTTAAAAGTTATTCGGTTGGTTCGGAGCGCGCTGTTGCCATTTACCGTTGCAAAGAACACGAGTTATGCGGCAACACTGAACAAGCATATTTCATAGGAAGTCGGGCGCGCCGCGACATGGGATGTCGTGTTTCGCATCCGGCATAATTTTAATGCCTCGTATTCTTTGCAACGTAGTACTTCCATCCAAGTTAAGGTGATTTGTCAGCGCTAAAGTCACGGGACGCATTTTCCGAATATTTTCTATTATTCGCGCGTCGGAAGAAATGTCTGAAACTGGAACGGGATTCCGTTTCTCTGATTCGCTTTGGATTCGTTTCAGTTTCGATTAACGAATGACAGTTGGCAACATTGCATTTGGTTCATATCTTTTTTGAATTTTCAAGTAATTTAAAATTCCTATTACACACACAACAGGTTGGGAAATTGTCTTTTAGGAATGTTGATATCAATCTATGTATATATATACTGTATAATGT
>JABFQC010002566.1:0-15808 GCA_022817085.1 Psilanteris sp. ZL-2020
GCCGAGCTTGACCCAAAGTTGAAAAGTTCTGTAGAAAAAGAATTACAAATATTTTCAGAAGCAATTAAACAAAAAGATGAAGTACAAAAGAAAAAATTATGTCAAATGTTTACAAAATGAAGCTAAAATACAGTTTCACGATTAAATATATTGTCGATTTGTCATGTAAAAATGTGTTCAATATATGTGATAGTTTATGGTTTGTCTTAATGCCATACAATCCACTTCGTCAATCTTTAATGTATTTGTTTTAATATTTATGTCTTCTTCTAATCGTTTTTGTGATTGAAGTAAGAGTCGAAGTGAAGATCGAGCCTGAAATTGATTTTTAAACATTTGTTAAATGTCTGTGCAATGGTGTGTTGAATAAAATTTTATTAAATGTTAAAAAAATATGTTTTCAATTAAATTACCTCAAAAAGTGTTTGCTGCAGTTTAATCACAATTTCATTTAAATCACCAATTTCTTTAACAAGATTTATTTGCACAGGATCTCGAGTATTTTCTAAACCTGAACGTTGGCATTGATTATTCATTCGAGTCTGAGCTAATGCGAAAAATCCTTCTTTTTCTGCAATTAACTTTTCTAAACGAAGTACATTTTGGGCCATTTCTTTTGATTTTTCTAGTATCTGATTAAAATTATGCGTGTAATTAATATTTATTCATTTTAAAAATAACTTTGAATAATTATTATTAAAAAAAAATAAGAATTAAAGTTATATTATATATATTATATTAAAATACATATTCAAGCATACTTCTGCATGGTGGACTTCCAGTTTTGATTTTTGTTCTTTAGTTTCATCTATTCTTCTTAAAAATGTACGATCAGTTATGTTTTGTTGTAAAACGAGTTTAGTTATTGTATCTTTTATAATGGAATCAATATTGTCTTTGAGAGATCTCGAAAGTAAAATTTCTTTTGAACATTCATTTATGTTTTTATTTGTTTGATATGCCCATTCTTTTAATGTTGTATTTCTAAAATAATAAATATTAATTACATAATATTTTACATACTTAATGATTAGTATATAGAATCTATTTATTTATATAACACTAAATAAAGTATATTATTAAAATTCAATATTTAAATTATATATTACAAAAAAAAATATTTTTAAACAAAATAGATTTATCAGATCAGAAATATTGTTCAAAAGCATAATAAATAACGTATTTATTATATCTATTTACATACGCCTGATTGCAAGTAAATTTTGTCACAGACTTCAAATCCAAATTTTTTTCTTTTAAATTCAAATTTGATTGATTTCTATGAATATTTTCACTTTTCTCATAAAGATCACAATCAATAAAATACAAAGTTGATTTTAATGTACGTATTTTTTCTTTAGCTTCTTCTAAAGTCTTTTCCAGCAGATTTTGCACTCCTTCGATTGCCACAATTTCGTTCAGCAATTCACGTTTCACATCATCATGAACCAAATCTATTCCTATACGATTTTCTCTAAAAATGAAGAAACAAATCACATTAATAATTTGATTACTAATTTAAAAATTAAAAATAATAATAATAAAAACATTTACCTAATACTTAGACACTGCTTACATACATTTATAGCATTTTTCTTAATGCAAATTAAAGTATTTGCCAGACGATTTTTGTAAGTGTCAAGTGCTTTAATTTCTTCCAAAATTTGATCGCGATTGTAACGAAGTTCATTTCTACGGTACTCAATGTCTTTAATTTTTTCTTGTAAACGATGATCAGTCTCTTCTTTATTTGTTTTTGTTATTTCAATAGCAATATCTCGGATTTGATCAGATTTTGCTAGAAGATCATCAGCTGATTGTTGTAGATTTATAGCAGATTGAAATCTTATAAACAACAAAATTATGATTTTATTTTTGTTATACATGTGGTTTTAAAACTTTATGAAAAAATATGCCCAAAACGTAAAAAAAATATATATATCATAGTTCTGTTATTGCATTGACTAGAATTTGTTACTTTATTTATATAGTCAATTTTTTATTAAAACTTAATTATTTTGTAATTGTTATACCAGCAAAATATATAATGAAAAGATCGCAGATTCATTTATTGTATATGAATTTAAAAAATATTTGAATATACATCAATTTATATATACATCTGTCTAAAAAATTAGTATATATTTGTATAATGATAAATACCTAATTCGGTTGTTCAAATTCCATTCACTCAAAGAATAATTTAATTGTTTTGAAGGATTAAATGATATCATTGTGTTGGTTTGCCACTGTGTCTCAGACATTTTTTTAATTAATCCTTATTGTTAATAAGGTTTAAATAAAGAAGATTTCAGAATTCAGAAGATTCAAGTGGTTTTACAAATTACCATACATTGTTTGATCTATATCAACTTCATGGTCTCTATAGAGACATTAGTATATAAAGAAAATACCATTATCCAAATATGTTTATGTTAATATAAATTTGCTTCGGATTTGTTGTTTAAGAAAATGAAATGTAAATGTATTAAGATTGAGGAAAAAATTGTATTTAATTTTGTATATTATCAGTTATGTTATACTAAATATAAATATATATCAACTATTTATTTTATTTACCGTTATTTTAAATCTGTTTATTATGTAGTAGTTATTGTTTATAATTATTTGTCCCACTTCTCTAATAAAACCATTGATATAAGGTTTGTTTTTGCTATTAATTAATATACATAAATGTCACACCGTCAAAAGTTTGTCAACTTTCAGTTTCTTAAATGTAGTACTCAAGATTTTCATAATTCCCTATCTGCAAATTAGAAAATAAATTAAAAACCTATAGTATAATTGTCAACATTTTATATACGCCGAAATGGACTATTTGATTATTTAATGGGATAATCGAATAATTGAAAAAATTGTAGATTCCAAATTCGCGTTGTTCTTTTATTTCTTACCCTGTCAGAAATGATAATAGAATCGTTCAATCTAAAGATGTTCTCGGTGGCTGTATGTATTGTCGTAATTTAATTAGTTTATTATATAAACCAAGCGGCTAATAAGATATCCTTGATAGGTTATTTTTATTTTAAGAACTTTCAATTTTTTTTAAACATCATATAAGAGGTGACGTTAAGCACATGGGAGATAACAACATATTATCATACAAATAACTTTATGCGTCCAATTTATAATAATACGCATTTTTATGGTTTTTTCTATATTAAAAATTATTATTATTATTATTATTTTTTTATATTATATTGTTTCTAATTATTGATTTATAAATAATAATAATGCGAAGTTTGTAGTGTAATATATTATAATCATTTTTTGCTAGACATTTTATTATAATTCTTATTTTTATTTTTCTTATTCAATATTAATGTTATCATTGTTGTATATTAATTATAAGTTCAATTAATATAACCATATATAGTATATATATATATATATATATATATATATATAATGATTTACGACATGTTTGGGATCAGATCTATAAAAACAATGCTAGGGCTCCTGTGATAATCATAAATATTTCCTTATATTTTTAAAGAGGGTTGGGGCAACCCTCCCCCCCCTCCCAGAGTTCTCACCAGGTCTTCGATTTTAACACGAGATAAGTATATTTTGCGCGTAAAAGTGCATCCACAAGTGCAAGTGGGGCGCGTCCCCATCCAGATAAATATATATTTATATATACTATGAATTAAGTTTTGAACAGTTTTTATATCATTCAAACATATATTCAAAGGCACCAATTTTTTCAAAATGTTGTAATATATATATATATAATTATCTTTTTATCACCACAAAATATCTTTCTTTCTATTGATTTTTTCACTTGTTTACATGTTAAAAAGTCTGTGACAAAAATAATATCGAAATTATGTATCAAATATATCAATCCGTACAATTTAAATAACCGTACACCTTAAATAATGTGCTAGGTACATTATAGGTATATTATATTATACCTTTAATATTAAATAATATTGCATAAATATTATGCGCTATTAGGGAAATCGAATATATATATGAAATACAGCTATCGTAAATGGATGATTTACATTACGATACATGTATTATTTGACATTTAATATATATAATTAAAAAAACAGTAATTGAATTAAAATAATTCTCTAAGGTTATTATAAAAACAACTTAGATATTATTTTTAATTATTATACACGCTTCTAATAATTTGGTAGCAACGTGTACATTCATTAACATTATGTATTTTACAATAAAAATATATCTGTATCATGAATCTGATGCATGAATATCGGTTCAAAATATAAAGTTCAAAATCAAAAACGGAATGGTGAAAATATTGAAAAACATAAAATGTTATCGAGTTACACATACTTTTGAAGTTGACTGTCGCTCGATATATATTTACCTCAAAGTCAAAAAATAAAAATAACACAAGTATAGTATACATATGTAATGTAATGTATTTAATATGAATAATGTGAAAATTATAAGTTATTTATATAAAAGGATACTGCATTTCTTTAATTATTATATATAGTCATTCAGGATACAATTTCTCGCAGGCATAGTTATTTTAATTTATATTGATTAATTTACTGTACTGAAAACTTTCGGTTTCTTATTTTATAATGTATATATTTAATCAAGTTACATTTATGGCACGCGATTTTTGTTTTCATCAAAAAAACTTTTAGCTATAGTTTTAAATTTAATTTTAATGGAACATTTGTTGTATTTGTATTTTTTATTATGTTAAATATGACAATTAATGTAGCTGTTAAAAACGTGTTCAATAAAGTAAAACTTCGAAACACTAAATATATGTATTTTTTAATTATACATGTATAAATCCTAGCGAGTATTAAACTTTATTTGTAATAACGTTATTTATCATCAATTTCTTTTTTTTGTAAAAAAAAAACATATTTTTTTATATATTTTTTAAGCTCATAAAATACAATAACAACAATTTTACAAACAAAAGATATCTGTTATATTGATATAAGAGATTTTTTATTTAAAATCAAAATGATTAAAAAATTTAAAACATATTTAGTATATTTTGCTTCATTCTTTTTTCTTCTTTTAAATTCAAAATATTATAATTATTTATGAAAATAACTGAAAATAATTGATAATTAATATAATAGCGGTACTAGAATACAATTCGATGTAAGCAAATTCCCGCGCATATCGGTACTGATTAAAAAGGGATTGGAAAAAGTAAGAACTATTAACCTAATAGATTTAAAGCGCTACATTTTTAGGTTGACAATTTATTTAAAAAATCCTGCACTTTTTCAAAAAGTGTTTAATCAAACTCTTTTATTACGCAATACACTGGGTTAATTATAATATTATAAATTGTCAGATGAAAATGCAAACATCCAATCGCGATACGCGTTTTAAAAATACCGCCGAAAGTGCGACTGAAGCGCCACCGATGGAATATCGGGAAACGAATCAGCCGAGCAGGGTGTCCGATTGCTCCGCAATGCCGCGTATGCAACGCTACTCTCGCATGCAATGGCGTCTTCCGTCGACAGAGAGCACTCGTAAAGAACGGACGAGCTTAACAATGTAAAAAGCCCTCTGGATACGAGATCGACTGACGTCTAAACTTGGGCAAATCGCGACGCAGGCGGATGTGACGCCGTTGCGCGCGAAGCCCTACAAAAAGCACCAGTGGAACGCGACTTTAATCGCAAAGGTAATCGTACGTGAATCTCATTCGAGTGATGATCAATAACAAAGCAGTGAATTTGACCTTGTATTCTTTTTTCAGCGACTCAGTTTCGAGATGTCAAAACGACCGGCAGACAATGCCGACTCGGGCTCTCAGCCCCCTGTTAAAAAAGTACAATTTGAACCGATCCTGATAGGTCCAATTTCAACCCTCGAGGAGATGGACATGAAGGTTTTACAGTTCCAGAACAAAAAACTTGCTCAGGTTAATTTCATGTTCATGTCTTATTTTATTTATATTGATTACTCAATGTTGCGCCTTAATAAATATAGTTTGTTACTATTTAGGGTTCTTCGAATCATATTTTTTTCGTTTCATTTCATTGGGTTAACTTGATTACTAAATTATTGCATTATTAATGGATTGGTTAAGTTTGGATGTTGGATTGAATTATAATCTTATCATTGGAGACATTAGATGAAACACATTGGAAATGTCTTCTAATTTGACAAGCATTGACTTAAAATATTCTTGAATGTAAATTATGATTCTATTAGTTTTACAGAAAGAATTATATTTTCAGCTAAATTTGTTATTATATTATTTTGTACTTTTAATAATTGTTTAATTCAAGATTCTCTTCTAGATATATTAATTATTTCTTTAAAAAGGCAATAAAGAAAATTATGTTTAATGTAAACACGTAATATAAAATTTTCTTATTTTAAAAAATTAAGAATTTAGTTTTAAACTAAAAAGGTGTCATAAGATATTAACATTTTGATAAAATGAAAGGTTTTGAACTTAATTTGACTGCATTTAAATTGACAATAAATTAAATTCTATAATATAATGTATTTTATTACTTTAAATATAATATAACTATCTGTCAAATGTTGCTGTCAATTGTAATGTTTTCATTCAAGTTTTATGTAAGTTTTTATTATTATAAAAAAAATAATAATAAACAATACATCTATAGCATAGATTAGAGTTTTAAATTATAAGGAAGGCTTTATATTTTTAGAATAATTTAAATGTGTAATTAATAACTTGCACAAAATATATATAAATACGCATTTTGTTTATATGTATAAATAATTTATTTAATAATATTACAACATAATTAAACAATTATAAAACCATATAAATAATGTAATATTAATATTAAATTTAATATGTTGTTTATTTGCTTGTAAATTTATATTAAAAAATATATAATTTTATATAACATTTGTAGCAGAAATCAATATTAAATTTGAGTATATTATATTATCTTTGTTATTTTGTTGATTAAGTATAAAAAATGTTAACTCAATGTATAATTTTACATCTTTTTTTCTTAAATAAATAGAGACTTGAACAACGTCATCGAACAGAAGCGGAACTTCGTCAAAGAATAGAGCAATTAGAGAAACGACAAACTCAAGATGATGCTGTATTGAATGTTGTTAACCGCTATTGGAATCAATTGAACGAAGATATACGTATCTTGCTTCAAAGATTTGATGCTGAAACAGCTGATGAATCAGAAAATAAAAGTAATTAATAATATACAATATTTATTAATAAGTCTATTGTATTATTATGATCTCAAATAAGGAGCCTTTTAAAAAGATGATTTAGTATATTTATATACTAATAAAAATAATAACATTTTTAATAATCAATTGATATTTAAGAATTGTTTGTAATATATATATATATATTTTTTTAAGATGAAAGTGAAGCAACAACATCTTTCCTCATGCAGCTATCATCTTGGGATAAAGAAGAATTGGATGATAAATTGGCAAACCGTGTTCAAGTTTCTAAACGTGCCGTTTCAAAAGTGGTTCAAGCCTTTGACCGTCTTTCACAAAGAAATGAGAAGATAACCATGGCTCTAAAAGGGAAATTTGAAGGAGGTAAAATCAAAAACAAATGTTATATTGCAATTATAACAACTTCAGAAATAAATATGTATATAAATTATTGAAATATTAATTAAATGAGTTGAAAAAAGTATTTGATTTGAATTGACATACATTTAATTAAACAAGTTATAAATATTATTTATAGAAGAAGTACCAAATATAGATGAAGTTGTAAGAAACGCCAATGCTGATTTACAAATGGAAAACAGAAATCTTTTAGCATCAAACATACAGTTACATGAAAAGTATCATACTATATCGCTTAAAGTTAGTATTCTAAATATGCATATTGTATAGATGTTTATTATTAGTATAATTTGTAGCTAAATTTTTACACTTATTTTTTAGATGTCTGAATTACAAGATACGATTATGGGAAAAGACACTTTAGCAGCAGAATTAAGAAATCAGGTTGATGATTTGCAGTATGAATTAAATAAAGTTCGGGCAAGTAATGATAAATTAGAGCATCATTTGGCAGAAAAAGTTGAGAAATATAAAACTTTACAACAAATTCATGGAACAGATGACAAAGGATCAAATAAACCAAATACGCTTGTTGCATCTAGTGTATCCCAAACAAAAGTAAATAAATATTTTTATAAAACATAAATTATTTATGTAATATTATATAATATTTATATATGCTATATATTATTTTTAGGTGGAAGACTTGCAGAGAGAATTAGAAGAAACTCGAGAATTAGCTAATAACAGATTACAAGAATTAGATAAACTTCACCAACAACATCGTGATGCTTTGAAAGAAGTTGAAAAATTAAAGATGGATGTAAGATACTTTATTAATACAATAAATATAATAATCTTATTTATATTATATTAATATTGAACACACATTTTTTATAGATTCGGCAACTTCCAGAATCTGTGATTGTCGAGACAACTGAATATAAATGCTTACAGTCTCAATTTTCTGTATTATATAATGAATCTATGCAATTAAAAACTCAATTAGATGAAGCAAGACAACAACTACAGTCTAGTAAAAATACTCATCTTCGTCATATTGAGATGATGGAGGTAATGTATATACAGTGTGTGTATATATATGTATTTAATAAGTAATTATTAATGAAATTTACAAACTATATTCGGGTAAATTATGATATACTTATGAAAGCAGTATTTTAACTTTATACAAATTCCAACTAAGTTTCATTGATATACTTATTCATATACAAATGTTTAGATAAATTAAAATTGAACATTTTAATATATAAAAAAGTATTTTAAATATCAAACTATTGATTTGATTACATTGTTTAAATTCTATATCAAGCAAATAATAATTCACGTTTTTCTATAATATATTTTTCTTTTCATTTTTTATTTCTATGTATCTATTTATAAATAAATAAATTATTTTACAAATGATAAAATATCAAATATGACATATTATCAAATGAATCATTTACTATTGCTATAATTCATGACAATATATAACATAAATAATATATACATTTTAGAGTGAAGAATTAATGGCTCAGAAAAAATTACGAGGTGAATGTATTCAACTTGAAGATGTACTAGCACAATTGAGAAAAGAATATGAAATGCTTCGTATAGAATTTGAACAAAATTTAGCTGCTAATGAACAAACTGGACCAATTAATAGAGAAATGAGGCACCTTATAACGTCTCTGCAAAATCATAATAATCAATTGAAAGGTGAAGTGCAAAGATACAAGCGAAAATATAAGGAAGCATCTGCTGAAATACCACGAGTATGAATTATAAATAATTTATATTTAAAATATAATATAATCAGTTTTAATAGATTATTACTGATAATACTGATATATATTTTTAGCTGAAAAAAGAAATACAAGATCTGACAACGAAATTAGGACAGCAGATGGCACAAGAAAATAAAGAAGGTAATAATTCAGATGGAAGTGGAAAAGAAGAAGATGCTTCAAATTCTTTACCTGGTTCAACACAGGTACATATTAATTAATTTAATATTTTAAGTAATTATTACTGTTAATATTAGGGTATTTAATTTATATATAAGATAATCATTAATGGTTTGTTTATACTATTTTGAAATAATTTTTAATACAAATTATGTTCCTTAGTATAAACATTTCATGAAATGTTGTAGTATCAGTATATAATATTTAGTATTTGCTTAAATAATAATTACAAAATTCTTATATATTTTTAGATTAAAGAAGAAAATAGTATGAATATAAAACGTGAGGGTGATGAAGAAGTAGAAACCATTGAAGTGGGTGAGGGAGAAAATAAAACTACAACAGATGGCACAACAAACTGCCAGTCAATTAAGAAAGAAAAAGATGTGAAAAGAGAGAAAGATGTAAAAAAAGAAGCTGTAAAAACGGAACACAGAGACCCTGCTCATCGTACAAAAGATGCTAAAAATGCTGAACCCGAATACGTAAGAGAGCTTAGAGCTCAGTTAAAGTAAGTTTTAGATTTAATATTTATATTGACATTATTTTTATTACTAATTATTCTAATATAATTTTGTATTACTGTCACATGTATAACTTTATTAACAAAATTTTAATTTTATTTACTTTATTTATATGGCATATTTTATATTTGTGTTGTAAATAATTTTTTCCATACATTATTAGTATATAATATTAAATATCAAATATAATTAAATAAATTATTAAAATAAATATAAAACATACAATAAGATATTATTATTTAATATAAAATAATATTAATATTTATATTTCTAGGAAAGCTGTAAATGAATCAAAAGAAATGAAATTGCTTCTCGATATGTATAAGGGTGTTGGCAAAGAGCAAAGAGATAAAGTTATGTTGATGGCAGCTGAAAGAAAGACGAGAGCAGAGGTTGAAGACTTAAGACAACAACTTAAAAAGATACAGGTATAATTTTATATAAATTTTAAATAAACAATACGAACAAACATATACATTAAAATACATAATTTTAGTACGTTTGTTTTTAATATAATTTTATTCTGAAAATTTTAATATTCACTAAAATATGAAAATATCCATACACTTCCAAAGGACATTATTAGCAGAGTTGGTTGAAAATTTATTTTTAAGGTTGCTTTATTGCAGGAAAGTAAGAGAGAGGAAAGAAAGAAATTGGCAGATGAAGATGCACAAATTAAAATTAAAAAATTAGAAGAACAAGCTTATGCATTACAGCGGCAGGTTGCTTCCCAAAAGCAGGTAGGTTGAATTAATTATCATTGAATTAAAATTGTGCTTATGATATTTTAATTAACTGTATAAAATATTAATGGGAATGGAATATTTGCTCTTAACACAAATGCTTGGTATATCGAAATGTAGTTTTTAACTTTTTAAAGATAATCAACTGATTATATAAAAATAACATTTAATTGCATGACTTCTGTTGTTTAAAAACTCGTGTAATGCTTGATGTCGAAGTATTTAAATTATGTAATGATGTATTAACACCACTAACTAATTGTGTTAAACTAAATAATTAAGTAATTGAGAAAAGTAAATCAAAATTACATCTTAAGATACTGTTTTCTTTTGCATTATATTTTAATGTATTTATTTATCTTATTTCATAAATATTTAATAATAATTACAAAAATTAACTTTACCTTGATTTACAATTATAATTATTGTTTGTTGCAAATTAGAACAACATAATTAATAGTACTCATCTTTTTTTAATGATTTTAAAGTATAATGTAAGTTTTAAAAGTTATTTATTTTTTATACTTATAAATAAATATATTTTCACAAATTATTGTATTATTATATCTTATAGTCTATTACTATATAGTGAAAATTGTAAATAATATTTTAAAATATGGATTTATTAATGTTTATTTAAATATGAATAAATTTACAATAATTATATTTGATATAAACATATAGTCAGTATAATAAACAAATGTTTTTGTTGATATATACATATATTTTAAGATTTAATATAAAAATATTTGACTATTTTTTTTCAATCGTTTCATTTTTTAATAACCCTATTTATTTTAATAAGTTTTTAATGGTTATAACTGAATTTCTTTTTGAACGGATTGTTAATAATAAACTTATTAAAATAGAATTTGTAGCTTAATTAAATGTGTATAATAAGTGGAACATTCTTTAATAAATATGTCAATTACAGTTATTACGATTGTTATAAATAATCTATAAAATAAAAAAAAACTTATTGTTTAACATTAGATTACCAAAAAAAAGCATTACTGTACCAGTAAAGAATTTGATTTAATGTTATTAAAGTATATAATTTAATATTTAGTTAACTATATGAATATCATAAAATGCTAAAGAAAATAGTTCATTAAAATGTATAAAGGAACAAACAAGGTTTTTCAAAACCTAAGTCTTTTGATTGATGGAAGTCTTGTGTTACGTAAAATTTGGTGACGATTAGTGCGTGTGCTCGAACGGTGGTGTAACGCTGAACAGAGTTGTACGTGGCTACAGGAGGAGGAGGCGTTGCTGAATGAAATGGAAGTCACGGGACAAGCTTTTGAGGATATGCAGGAACAGAATTCCCGCCTGATACAACAATTGCGAGAGAAGGATGATGCTAACTTTAAACTGATGACCGAACGGATCAAAAGCAATCAATTACACAAACTCGCACGTGAAGAAAAGGACGTACTTAAAGAGCAAGTTTCAACCCTGACGACCCAAGTTGAAGCTGCCAATGTAGTTGTGCGTAAATTAGAAGAAAAGGAACGCTTACTGCAGAACTCATTGGCTACAGTAGAGAAAGAATTAGCCTTGCGGCAACAAGCTATGGAAATGCACAAGAGAAAAGCCATTGAAAGTGCACAATCTGCGGCTGATTTAAAGCTTCATTTAGGTTTGATGATACTTGCATAATACAAGTTCTTATCCCTATTTCGATATTGATTATAAAAGCTTTTTTTATGTTTACGTTAATTGTTTATGCTGTTATTTGTATACTACTGTTTAATATTTTATATTAATGTAGTTTTATTAATTTTTTTTTGTTTTTTTTTCCATTGTTCTTATATCTTTGCAGAAAAATATCATTCTCAAATGAAAGAAGCCCAACAAGTCGTCGCAGAAAAAACAAGCTCCTTAGAAGCAGAAGCGTACAAAACAAAAAGATTACAAGTTAGTTTATATATGTAGAGTCGTATAGTATAGAAATTAGTAATGATTAAATATTTTCCAATATATTATATAATGCAATTTAAAAATTATCATTCTCATTATCAGACAACGTTTCTGTTACAAATGATTATTACTAAACTAAATAAATTAAATCATTATGATTAATATTACAATTATCTTTTTCGTTGTATATTTTTCTATTTTAAAAAATACAAAGTTTCAGATTCATAATAAATTACGTATATAAATATATTAAATTTGATTTGTAGGAAGAAATAGCTCAACTTAGAAGAAAGGTTGAGCGTATGAAGAAGATCGAGCTAGCTGACACATTAGATGAAGTAATGGCAGAAGAGTTGCGTGAATACAAGGAGACATTGACATGCCCTTCGTGTAAAGTCAAACGGAAAGATGCAGTATTGACAAAGTGCTTCCACGTGTTCTGTTGGGATTGTTTACGTACTCGCTATGAAACGCGACAACGTAAATGTCCAAAATGTAACTGTGCTTTTGGAGCAAATGACTATCACCGACTTTACTTATCCACCTGAAGGAAAAATCATTAAATACTTTCAATACCATTACTTCTCTTTGTACCTATTTTTTCTCTCTTTTTTTTTTGACGTCTCTTTGTCCTGCTTAATTCATTAATTTTTCTACTCTTCATCATTATAAAATGGCGAATAATTATGCAGGCTCAATTGCGAGGAACACTTTTGATTTTGAGTCTTTTATTTTTTTTTATTTTCTAAAAGATGTAAAATAACGATAAACTTATCTTGAATGTTTCTCAATTTTGTGTCCATGTATATTAATTTGCGATGAATGGTAGTTGACGTTGTAAATAGACGACGAGTATATGTGTGTATATCTTTCAATGTTAACTGCGTTTAAATAAAATTTAGTTGGAAAACGTTGGAATTGTAAGGACAAAAATTATATATTTGAATAAATGTGAAAATAAAAACAAATATATAAATATAAAAAGTATTTACAAATAAGAAAATGAGTGACTCGTATATATTCTCAGATTAGTGTAATTTAAGTTCGAAAATATTATTTAATTAATGTTTGTGTATGTATAATCTCAAACCCTCAAATAAAATAATATATACTATATTTTATTGAAAACCAATATAAATTCACATATTTGTTAATATATAGTTCTGTCAATATGCTAATAAATATTAATGTTACAAAAATATTCATTTTTATTTAAATTTCGTTAATAATAATTTCTTTTTTCTTATAAAACAAACATTAATTCAATGACAAATGATAATGATGTAACTTAAAAAATATTATATCTAAGATAATATTAGCGAGTTGCTCATAATATTACTTAATACCTTTTTAAAAGCATCTTTATCGATATTGCAATGCTATCAGTATCATGAAATTATTTCAAAAAATTATTCTTTCATCTGCAATTACTTTGATATTACAATTTAGATGTCAATATTTGTTTAGTTCTCATACTAGAGCACAATTTTCTAAATATTACTTCACGCTAATAATCTTTAACCAAAAATATATATATATACACACATATATATATATATATAATTTTTTTATTTTGAATTGTACAATGAATGTTGCGATTTGTATATTAAAAGTGACTGTAAATCGTTTTTGAACGGCTGAGTGCAAATATTGTACAAATGTCGGTTATTTAATTTTTGCGTCGAGCTAATCATGTTATATCAACCATCATGTAAAATTCTTTTATTTAGTTCGAACATTAATTAAAATACAATCCATTAAAACTTTTATTTGACTTTTACTTTCCTTTTTTCCCAAAAACTATTACTTTTAAATAACAAAAGAAAGGGTTTTAATTTCAATATTTAATTTATATGTTACTTAAAATTAAAACAATTATTTGTGATTTCGTCGATTAAAATATTCAAATGTTTAAAAACACAATTTTTATCAATTGTACGTGTTATCAAGCCAATAAACAAAATATTTACTTTAATATATGTATATATGTGATTGTTACAATTTAAATTTTGTTATGTATTAAGGTGGTCCTTCAAGCAATTTTGACAGATATTTTAGATTTTAATATATTTTTGTTTATATAATACATATTTTTAGTACTTTAGAACATGGGAAAACATGTCATGTAAAGAAAATGAATTATTATGTTAAAAATGTGGCAATTAAATTCGTTTTATGTATTACGTTAATAATTTCATTTGGAAGTTCAAAAGTATTATATAAAAATAATTCCCAATCACCAAAAAAATGGATGTCATAAAAAGTATTTTTTATAATACTGTAATAAAAAAGCAGTATTATAACAGTAATAAAATATAGCATCCCTTAAGATGGTTCTCCTTATTTTGACAGATATTGCAGATTTTTATATATTTTTGTTAATTATAATAATTAAAATGTGATATACATTCACTGATCTCTATATAAAGTTCTGGATAGGGCATAGTGCATGTAGAGTGAAGCCAATTTTAATGCTGTGAGGTCTAAATCTAACCATATAACATATTGTTACCCTGAAAACGCAGCTGCGTGCAAATGATTTGATTAAATTTTACATTGTGCAGTGACCGCATATTTGATCAAATTTTAAACAAAGTCATTTTTAAAATTAAAATAATACATATATATATATATATATAGTTAATTAATTAAATTATTAATATTTTCAAACTAAACTTATCATCTTAAATACTCTATATTCATTTAAATTACAAAAAAAGTGTTTTGTACAACAATAATAATTAATACCCTAGTTGAAAAAAATTACCGGTTTTCTCCGGAAATTTTCGCACATTTTGTCGGTTTTCTCCGATTTATTCAGTTTTTTTGCCGTATTTTGTTTACATTATCTCTGGTTTGGTTCAAATAATATAAAATAATAATAAAAAGGTGCAAGAATTACGGTAAAATTTCAGAAAAGTTACATATAAAATACAAAAAAATTACAGTATAATAACGGAGAAATTACCGCCTTTACTATACTGCAAAATTACGATATTATAACAGAGAAAATGCGGTAAAATGTCAGGAAAGTTACACAATAAATACGGGAAAACTTTAATTACCGGAATTTATATAAAAAATGTAAACAAAAAACTGCAAAAAACCTGTAAAATAC
>JABFQC010002567.1:0-15807 GCA_022817085.1 Psilanteris sp. ZL-2020
CATGCAACATGCTAAATACATAATGTAACATGAGTTCTAAGCTAAAATGTACAATGTAAATCTGGTCTACAAACAGTTTTTCTCCAGACAAACTACATATTATTCTCGCGGCATTTACTAGGCAATAATTTGATTGATTTATCTAGAATAGTGAATCTATTAAAAATCTGACTAATATGATTTAAACTAGGCGAAAACGAGTCTAATTTTTACTAGGAAAATTTTTAGTCCATTTTGTTCCTACACAAAGATTTGTTTAAAAGTAGAGAAGGAATTTATTTTTCTTTTCAAAATTAAATGAAATTCTGCACATTTCGTATCGTTTCGAGGTTTGCGGTTAAATTAATTACAAATAGCCTCAAAATTTCAACAGGTTCGTTTACATGAACAGGCATTCCTTGCGTCAATTACGACCAATAATAAAATGATAATTTAATAAATATTTCATTTCGATGACTCATAAAGTGCTAATATAACGGCTCTACGAAAAGAGCGTATAAAAAAACCATTAAAACACTGCGATCAAACCGAAACATTACCCAAAGGATTACGAAACAATAAAAGACTTAATTTGAATGCGTGCTCTGTATAATGGTTTAACGAAAAACCGAACAGACGAGTGATCGCAATTATGACCCATTAAACAAAGGACCGTTTCATAAACCAACGTTAAGCAAAGTTGCGATTACGTATTAAAAACAACCGATTAATTGGCCCGACCGATCGAAACAACCCGCGACTGCAAATCCTGCGCGAAAGGATTCGCGAATCGAAAATTTGCTTTCGGCGTCTTCCGGTCAAAGCGCGAATCAAAAACGATGAATTTTAGGCGAAAAGCCTAAGCACATATAAACGTTTGCTATCATTTTGCGCGAGAACGAGTACTGAAACGTCAAATATTGATTCAACGTGTGTACGAATAATCAAACGCGGTTCACGTACTGACTCAACCAATTCCCCGTATTTGATTTGTACATCTTCGTAGTCAATTAGGAACGAATGAATTTGAATTCGCGTCTGTTCGACTCGTCGAAGTCCTTGTCAAACGTTTCTTTGCGCGCGGACAAACAAAAACGGCTGATTTTTGCGAAACCGGCGTTACGTCCGAGCTCTTTCGACGCACGTCGTTTTCGTGCGCCGGAAGACGAAGGATCGGCTTTGAAGTCCGCGCGTTTTCGAAAGTTTTCGCAAAAAATACACAGGGTTAATGTTTCCTAAACGAAAGTTTCGCAAGATCATCGACGCGATCGGTTTTTCCGTCGCTTTGTATATATATATGTATATATATATCTACATACCAGCAACACGAGAATTTCAAATAACACCGGTAATACGAAACCGAGACGAGCGAAACTTTATCTAATAAATAAATTCTGTCTGATGAATGTCGCCGTCAAAGAGATTTTGTTGCGACTTTTTATTTATAATCGAGGAAGCGGACGAACGCGTCATACAGTTAAAACACAAGCTGAACCGTTTGCTATTGGATTAAATTGAATTGTACCGGATTTCACTTGGATCGCCGCAAAACGCATGGGAAAACGGTCCAAAAAGGAGACCGGACTGTCTCTCTGGATGTCAACTGTAAAACCAGGACTTTCCCGTTCCCGCGGGACGTCTTTGGAAAGCTTCCAAACGTATTGAACTTTTCTGCCGTGGAGTTGTTGTATTGATATACAACTTGCGTTATGGTAATATTACTTGGACGCTCTTTAATTATTTCCATCAAATCAGGATAAAGCTTTAGGTCAAACTTTTTAATAACAACAAATTTAAGGACGAATGTGTTACGCGAAATTGTATTATTAAAAGTAATTGTATACATGGTTTGCGTGACAATTTTTATCATCCAACCGAATCGTATAGATTTCGAGTATTTCAGAAAAAAAACGATATTCATTTGACGATGATTAATGTATAATCAAAGAAATAGGATCGACAATTTTTTGTAAATCTCATTGTCATCATTAATATAATATAATTCGAAGATCACTATATGATTGTAATAATTTTTAATATTTGAGAAGAAAGTGATAGAAAATTTATGATTATAATAAATACATATTCATAAAATTATCATATAATGTTTAACGTATGATTACATAACGATGATTATGTTCGATATAATTATAATAATTATTATATGGCATATAATGATTATCATGATGCATTAATATATCATGAATACATTATTAATATTAATGATTTAACTTTAATAAATTTTTAATGTTATTAATAATACAAATAAATAATTAAAATCATCATTAACTGAAACGATCAAAAGATTATGATTATGATATACTTATATTAATATACTAATAATTGTAAGATCTCATGACACTGATTTTGATCTGATTTTCCCTGAAAAAAAACTGTTAAAAGTAATGGAAAACGTTAATACTTAAAAAAGTAAAATCTTTTCTTGATAAAGTAATTTAAATGTTGAACAATAAGGTGACATTGACAGGAATGAAAATATATATTATAATGAATAATTGTATAATCATTATGATCATCATTTAATTTAATTACAATATAATGTTCATTATAATTTTATCTGTAAAATTATTGAAATGTACTCAATTTTTTATTTTTTAAATAGTACCATCGACTTTTCTGTGCGTGGAAATAATAAAGAAAAGATCTTATATTGAACCAAAATACACGATTTTCGTCAATAAATGTATAATTTAAAGAAAAACTACATTATCTAAATTTGAACAGATAAAGATTACTGTTATTTTTCGATATTTTGGTCATCACTGAATGCCCAAAATGTCGATGTTAACCCTTACAATTATAAACGGATACATCTTATTTTTGGCATTAAATATGTACAGATAACTCAAAAGCGATATATGAGAAACAATTACTTAAATACGTTTATTATGAAATTCAAGCTAAAATAATATTCATGTATTTACCGTGTGTACATTTTATGAACCACAATTCATATGACTGCATGACATTTATAGTCATCTAAATATGAATAACAACAATTTATATGACCACGCGGAAAGCTATTAAATAATTTTTCATTATTTTTTTCTTCACTTCTGAAATTTCGTTTATTCTTGTAACAAAAGTACGTGAATACATCAAAACATATTTTATTCAACAAAAATAAACAAATAACTACTAAGACGTATTTTAAACATTATTTAAAATTCAAAATATATGTACACTGAAAAAAATATGAATGTAAAATTTACTATATTTTATAACAATTGTAGAACAGAATTGCATTCGTAACAAAAATTCTTATATTTATAATAGACATTATCATTTACAGAATATCAATTACTATATTATATTAAAAAATGTGAATTATAAAACAAACCATCCCATTACTATATTTTTTCTGTCAATGTATAATAAACATGTACGTGATACCAAATAATACGACGCTTTTCATGGTATTCAATTATCACTTTATGTCATGTATATATATATTTATTTATGAATTTCGTTTCATTTTGCAATGTCTGTATATTCAATAAAATATCGAATGCACTACCCTATTTGAGATTATAGTTTAAAGGGAAGGTATACAAGTTACAATTTGTTTACCTGTTTATAAAAGTTCATGTGACATATATTTTTATTGATATGTTTAATGTTATAAAGTTGCAGTGGAATTGTGATGTATTGGTTTTCCATATTTCTGACTGCAAGTTCAAAGTGAAAATGACAAATACTGAATTGAAGTTGCATTCGCATCAGCTGTTTTATAATGCACACGTTTATTCATTTTTATTTGCATAAACGTAAAAAAAATACGTATAAGCTCTTTATGGTTTTGCAGAAACTTGTATTCAATTTAATATATGTTTTTAAAAACCTATTATTGTATTATATTCTCGTTTATATATATATAAATTGAGCTTTTTAAACAGCGTTACCAAACATTGTACTATCGAACATCGCTTCATACTTAGTCGCCGTAAGCGCGACAAAGATAGCGATATAAAACTTGATACCGTTGCATTACAGTTGCATTCATTATATTATATATTCATATGCGTGCAAAAAAACTATAGAAAGTTGTGTAATTTGATTAAAACTAAAATATACCGTATAATTGTATCGGCTGTTGAAATATGCAGATAATCAGTATTTTTATATGCAATTCTGTTGTGTGAATATAATAATAAATAACAGCCTTATTGAAATTTTTATTATTATATCAAAGTTAAAAGATCGGAAGAAAATACATCTAAACAGCACAGAAACTGTTACATAATAATTTTTTTTGCTTGTCTGCATTAAATTTTCATTAATACATTTTTGCTTAATACAACTTGCATTACTTATGAAAAATTTAATTGTTACTGTTATTTGACGTTAGAAAAATATGTCTTATCGAGATATGAAAGGGATTTATTTATTATACTTATTCGTTGAATATAAATAATTTATATAAAACGAAATAACAAACGCATACATTTATAATAAGCAAATTCATATTAAAGTAATTGCATTAAAAGCGAAATAAATAAATTAGTCCCAGACGTTGCATTAAAAAATTATAAATCAATATCTTTTTTAGCATTCCAATTATATTACGTTCATGTAAATTAATGTTTATTATAATAAATGTGTATTAATTATATTTTATTACTTTTCATTATATAAATTGTATTATATTTATATTTGTAACTTGGTTATACATATGCATATATATATGTATATATAATCTGCCATTAAGTATTAAATATGATAACTACGATATACAACAAACCATTTTATTCAAATATTTATTACAATATTTCTATAAATATATTTTATATAATAACAAGCTCAACATTAAATATAAACTCGTTTCAGCCTTTAATTTATAATTAAGCTTACAATTCCTGTTAGATTAATTGATAATAATAATATAATTGTATAATTGTTTATTGATGTTAATAATTACCCAAGGAATAATAATAACAACCAAAAATCTAGGTAGATATTATTTTCTGACAACGACCAAGATTCCTATTAGTCGTAATTACTTTCAATGTTTTCGTTTTACGTAGCAACCGTTGAAGCGAATCAAGAATTTATCATTGAAGCGAATTATTTTTGTCATAAATCTAATAAGATGTTTACGGTTACTTTATTTGTTCGCTTAAAAATTAATTTCTGTAAGATTTTATGATTTGTAAGAATTTAATGAAATTTAGTAACAAATTTCCTAGAAACGAGAAATAATTAAAAGCAAAATTGTTGCCAAAGAATAAATGTATGTCAAATAAATGATGTTTTCCTGGAATATTTACTAAAGAGTTTTTATATTAAAATGGACATAAAATATTAATCACAACCTTACAATGTACTTAAATCTTATTATCCACGGTTCTTGTTAAAAATTCACGAAGTATAAAGATTACTTAACATTATTCTTGTCCAAATAGTTCAACTAAGTGCTCTGCAGGTGTAAAAACAATAAGTTTCAGTGTTATTTAAGTTATTAAAGTTTTGTTATTGTTTCTGTTTTGTTTCTGTTATTGTTATGTTTCGGTGTTTTGAATTTGTTATTGTTGTAGTTTTGATACTTTATTTCGAAGCTTGTTTATTTATTTTTGTAAAATACTGGCTATGATATTTGTTTTGAAAGTTTTTTAATTATATTTATACATATGCTTTTAACAATGTTTTCATTTTTTTATTAATAAAACGCTTATGCGTTACTATAAAAACAGGCTTTTTAAATCAAAGCACTTTTCGTAAACAATTTACAGTCGTTTACTTACAAAATATGTTTGGCGACTTAAAAACACTGAAAAAAAAGTAATGTCAATAAAAGCGAATTCACCACCGAATTCATACGTTTCAGTGCCTTAAATATTCACATACCTTATATACCTTTTTTATTTAAAATGACGGTGCCTTAAAATCAGACATTAAAAAGGTTCCTGCTTTTACTTTGGTTTCGTCGATCAATCTGATAAAAAAATATACACACGTGTCTTATGTAAGACACAAAATAGGTTACTTCAGAAATCTTAAACGAGACACTTGCGCGTCCTGATTGAGACTCTAGTCTCCTAAATTAAGACGTTTTTATATTACTTTTTCTGCAGAACATTCAGCAATATTCATCTTTAAGATTCAACCATTTTGGTTATTATTGTTATTATCTCGCAAGAAATCGAACAAAAATTAATTACTAACGCGCGTTCGCGTACGTGTCATTCTTATTTTCGCGTGAGGTTTATCAACGAGCGTCACGCTTTTTGAAAAGATGTCTTTACGCGAGTAATACTCTATTCGTCACTCGGGTACAAAAATGCAAATTTAATTACAGGACCTTGTGTTGAAGTCAGAACCAAAGATAAACGCGAAAAAAGTGAAAGCAAAAGAAAGACAATGATATTTTGAAATAGATAACAAAAGATCGCGCGTTTGTTCGGCATTAAATTGGCGAAGCTGGAATCGAAAGCCTAGTGAATAGAGATCTGTACTAGTTGGAACGAACAAAGGGTTTATTGTATCACCTAGAAACCGGAAAGCCCGCGACTAGTTTGATTAATAAAAGACAACATTAATTCGTTTATAACTTTCTGTACTTTTATGCAAATCGAGCATGCGAATTGAGAGTTGCGCCCGAACAATTGTACCTTTCGAATTCCATAAATTCTTCAACAATCGCATTCATTTCATATTTGTTAGTTGAAGCGTTTATCCATTTATAAAAGCCGCAAACTCCAACTTAATTAACACATTCTTAAGCTTTTTACCCCGACGGAGATTTAATACCAAGGCACGTCAGGAATTCAATAAAAAGAACGCCGTAGAAAAACTAGCCGTATATATATTTGTGTATCATAATAACAGTTCTTGTATTATAACTCTTTTTCAATGCTTTAAATGATGTATAAGAACGCGCAGATAAAAGTATGCTTGTGTTTCAAAAGCAAATGAAATTATGCTCCGCATTTTTTTAACTTCCAGTGACTCTTCAAATGTACGTATACATATATATATATATATATAAATATATATACGTTCACTTACAAAGACAAAACTTTATGTAGAAAAAATAACGCAAAATTACTTCTTCATTATTTCCGAAATTATTTTTGTTCTTATTATTGTTATTATGGTTCTTTTTTGTTTATAAAATGACGTTATTATATGAGTCGTAAAAAGAATCCGTGATGTTAGCATAAATATAATTTGGCGACCGAAATTAATAAGGTCGCTTTTTAATTCAAAATTGAGTTTAATAACATACACTTTGGAACTCGCCAAAATTAAAGATTGATGTTAAACCAACTTCGGTTTCTAGTTGGAATATAACCTCAGCTCATTACCGTTGCGAGTATAACTTAAAAAAGTTCATCCCAGTTCTCCGTAGACATTGTTAAATTAAAACTTATGGAAATAGTAAATTAATTTTTCATACATTATTTTAAATGGATTTTCCAGTTCGACAGCAATTTGATATGTTTAAGTTATTCCGAATTCTCTTTATTATTAAAATTTTACTAATTAGAGAATAAAAAATAGTTTTATATCAGAATTTGACTTTGTCTTTGCAGAGTTATAATTTTTTTTTTTTATTTTAAGTAGAACAAAAAACTGCGTTGATTTTTATTTCACAGTCAGCATACGTATTTTCGTATAAATATCTTTATCAAAATTATAGTATTATTCATGTAGAAACGGCACAATTAAAATAATCATTTATACTAGGGTTTAATAATAATTCAATTGTTACGAATTTTATTCGAAAATAAATGTTATGCCGAAATATTTAGTTACAAGAAAACAAGTTAAATTAAATTTATTACAAAATACGCGGTATATATTATATATCTTCGTCTATAAAAATAAAGGAATACTAAACTAACATTTAAAAGGCAGAGTATTGTACACAAAATAAACTATAACAATCTAAGGTTATCTCCACACCACGAGATAACGAACGAATAGCTTTAAAAACAAAGTTCTATGGATATAATAATACATTCAGCAACATTCTAAAGAAAGAAACTTTATCTCGTAACAATGAATTAATAAAATGCTTTTTTGGTCAAGTTAAATTTGAATTTCATAATCAAGTTTTTTATGCAAATTGCGAACGATAATATTACAATTATAATATAACAAGACGTGTATTATAGCGTCCATAGTTGAGATTTTTTTAATCATTTAATATGATTATTCGTATTTATTATTCAGAAAATACGTTTTAACGGAGAAAAATTATTGTTCTTAATTACTTAAAATAAATTTTTACCCGGCCAATCCGCGCTTAATATTATTTTAGGTAAAACTTTATAAACATGTGCATGCATAATATTAATTAAATTATTTATTTACCACAAATGGAGCAGTATGAATAATTATACTGTCGAAAAATCGTTAGTTTCTGAAAAATATATATAAAAAAGTTGAAGCAAGTTTTGCTGGCAACCCTCGATCTTCAGCAGACAAATTATGCCATTGGGAATTTTCGCATATTTATAAGGACGTGTTTCTAAGGGTTATGTCGGATCAAATTACAGCTATACTACTTGGAAGAAATTATGCAATATACAATTGAACGAATATATTAGTTTCATTAGACATAAATTAGCATAATTTAACCAAATAAAACAATCAAAATAAGTATATAAATACATAATATACCAAACCCTCGATTAAGTTTATTCTGCCTAAAAACAGACATTCGATAATTTTTCAGATCAAATGTTCATCAAAATATAATAAAAAATGTAATATAAATAAAAATCGGTTTTTATTCCATTACCTATAAACAATTAAACTTAATATAAATATCAATAAATATACGTTTATAAATTGTAAATAACTATAATAATAATAATAGTAATATATTATAACCTTCATAATAATAATAAACATAATCTTCAAATGCGGACGTTAGTTTCAATTATAACGTTCGAGCTGCAAATTCAATACGACCAGATTGAATGCAGATAAGTTTTTTATGCGAAACACACATACGATTGAATTGGATTTATTTTTAAAATGAATATCCCAAGACAATTGCGGAAATAACGCGAACGAAATTCGTTCGGAGATGCAAATCATTTTTCTTAAGCCGTAAAGTGCAAGTGACAATATATAAGGATAACTCCGGAGCTTGAGTACTATTATGCACAACGATCTAGAGATCATGTCTTGTTTCTAATTCGAGGTCGTGAAGGACACTTTCAACGATCATACGTCTTCATTCCGCATGGAAAGCTGTGCGGTTTATTTCTTAATATTATTTCGCTCTAATCTTGACAGATTTGCACATTGCTCTCTGTTACTGACATTTACAGTCTTTATTTGTATAGCCTAATAAGCCTTTCTTTAATGTGCTTTAAAATGTGTAATGTTTACAGTCTGTGGATAGCATGTTATATACTAATTTTATAGAGAAATGTTTTAGGAAAAAACTATGTTAAGATTATTTTATAATTTAATAGATTATTAAACCGTTTTAAACTTGTTTGAAAATAAGTTTATTTATTTATTGTAATAATATTGTAGAAGCAGTACAATTGTTTTGCGTTTGTTACTGTTTTCTGTTTATTGATTTGTGTTTGTATACAGTAATATCAAAAACAAAATAAATAACCTCTAAGGTCAATTTGTTATTGTTTACCGTTTGGTAGTTTCTGTTTTGAAAATACATATCAAGAAAAATTGAATAATCTTCTTGATTACCTGCTTGAAACGTCTTTATTTCTTCTATCGTGTTAATAGTTGTTATCATGATTGACATTGAACGAAGTTCAAAATTACTCGTTAAATCATAATATGTTGATTGTGAGAATTAAAAATGCCTCAAAACTGAACTGCAACACAACTCCACCGTCCCGGGGGAAATATCCCCTACAAATAAATATAATAACCTTCAACTCATGCATATTATTAAAAGTCAACTTGCATGGATGGAAAATGTTCCCCATATAAGATAATATTAAACGCCACGCAGGGAAACATTAACGCAATGAAATTTCCTACGACTAATACGCGGCGAGTGCAAAATGGCACTATTTATTTGTCAGAGTTAGATCCAAATAAGCGACGTCGTGACACGTATCATCGTGTATGAATGTAACCTTACGCTTTGTTTGTTCATACGTGTTATTTGTATCACGCACAATGACGTTTACGCTATTTCAAATAAGCGGTTCTGGTTATCGATTCGAATCGGATTTGTCGATTGAAAAGAAACGTATCGTATTTAAATCCGAAAATACTCGCTCGCCTTTGAATCAAGGTAATATTCAATAAACAAAACTATTTTGTAAATTTATTCGAGCTGCCTAAGTTAGTTAAGGAATTTAGGAATCGAACAGGTCTACTTGTTGTAAATTTGAAGCCAGGATACTTTTATGGATTCGTATTCAAAACATATACATTCAGAGTTAATCGGTGGATTATTGATATACATACAAGAAGAGAGATCAGTGTGGATTTAGTATATGGTGTAATATTCATTTTTTCGAAACATCTTCCTAGGGATAATACTCGTATTTTAATTTTTATATTCAGAAAATCGAATTACACGAATGTATGTTGAAAATATATTTATTGTCGTATACGATTATGATCGGGTAAACAAATTTTTTTATAAATATATGTGAGTTAACCATTGCGGTCTCTTTTTTTGAAACCTGTTAATTAAAAAATTAAATTTGATATATAAATGATAAATATACTTTTTGTATTATTAATTTTCTTCATAAAATTATTTCACTTACAATTTACAATTATATTAAACTAAAGATCATGGTCAATTATATATTAATATTTATGTTAATATTGTTTTCGTTAATATGATTAGAATTTAGGAAAAAGATACATAACTAAACTATATTTATAAAAGAATTATTGAACTATTACCTCTTTACTAAAATTAATTTAAATTGTTAATTGTATTTTTTGAGTAAAACATTAGACTTTCTCCAACTTTTTATTTCTATTTTCTAATACTCTTTTGTATATTGTTGCATTCTTTAACTTATACTTAATAGTTACCTAACCTTAAAATACCTAAAATATCTCCCTTAATCCAGTCTGTTTACAAGAACGAATTCATATTATTACACAAGATTAGCTGTTCCATCCAAGACCGTCATTCAATCAAAATCATATATAGATTATACGAACGAAAACATCCGCGTGACGACAGTTTAATGAATGCCCCGCGTTAGCGTGACAAATACCGGATGATTATTTTTTTTCATTTACAATCAATCGTCGTCGCATTTGTTGGTTTTACGCCAACGAAAACAAGCTCGCATTTTCGATTGCTGGAACCCGGGTTATAACGACGGATTCGAGATGAAGAGCCAATTTCTCCCTCATCATCGCTCACAAGCCGAGCTTCGTTGAATGAATAATTCGCGTTCATCGGTACGGCATGACCCCTCGTAAATCATTATTTCGCCATGCTCGCGTAGTTATGTTAGGCGAGTTCTAACTCGAGAAATGTGCTCGCTGATCCGTGCGAGGAATGAAACTCAAGGATCCGAAGACGATGGAACACGAGATCGGTGGGGTGAACGCCGATATCGGCGTTTCCGTTTCGTTAGAAAACTGCAAATTATATTTCCGTCTCAAGGTTATTCGCTCAGACGCATGCATACCGCCGCTTTACATGGGTTATATCACCGCGCCATAAAATTTATGATCAACGTTGCATGTTCGTCGAATCATCAAACTTTTTTCCTACTCGATATTTACACTCGTATGATTTTATCGATTTCATACCACTCGTTCCGCCAAAGACGCTTTTCGCAAAATTGTACATTGAATCAAGACCATCTGAGGTTATCTGATGTAACGAGATAAACGAGATTGAAATCAGATTTTTGGTTCACGCGTTTCGCAATCGAAACATTGGATCAACGAATCATTATGGCGAGGAGAAATATTTAATCGGGAATGGCATAACAAGGATGTGATCCTTGTTGCAAAACGAGACGTGGAAATTTGTCGATTGGTCAAAATTGACCAATATTATGAACCGTAGGATGTAGATTATGGGAGTTGGAATTCAACATTAGGTCATGGTCGGGTCATTTTTGCGAATATCTTGGTATTCAAATATTGCTTGTCGTAACTTAGATCGTTTCTAATAGAAACATCATTGCGATAAAAATTTACTATTGAAAAAAGAATGCCGTAACAAATGTACGTGATATTTGTTTGAAAATGACGTGGCAATCTTAAGTTTAGATGAATGTAGAGTTGGGCTTCAGGTTAGGTCACATATAAGTTGAATGAAATGGCAGTCCAAATTTGGACACGATTGGGCTTTTATACAAATGCCATATATACTGTGGATAATAGGCCATTATATTTTAGATGACCAGTTTAATGCCTCATGAAATGTAGCTTTTAAAACTTATATTGTGGTATCTTAAAATATTGGGTGTAAACAATCCAATATATTAGTTATTGGTAATCTTTTTTACATAACTGAAAAGGGATGTTATGTATTTTTCATATAACACTAATTAGAAGAACCCAATTTTACATAATACCTAATCGACTTATGGATGAAATTTGAAACTTGATTAATATACTGGCACACTAAAATTGATTATACATTTATTTTGAAATATGTTTTAAAAATTTAAATTTATTTAGATCTATTTAGAACTATTATAGAATGCAATGAGGCATTTCAAAGTTTACTGTATTGATCAAGTCTAGTAAAATATGATATGACTTGCACAAGTCATATAATAAGAATTTAATGAAGCATTTTGCTAATATGGCAAAATTAGAAAGTTTATCATTACCACATACAGAATTCCATTAAGGCATTATGTAGCATAATGAAACGTCTTTTTGAATCAAAGACCATATCAGGGCCTATTCAAACATTCCGATAAATTTAATTTTTGAAACAATTTAAAATTATTTATTTATTCAAAATTGAAATCTACTATCATGTCACACTAATTATGGCCACATTTCATATTCAAAGCCAACTGAGTATAATAAAAAAATTAACTATCGATATTCCATCTTTTATTAATTACATTATAGTTAACTGTTTAACTTTATTGTTCCATATCTCTCATCGACTATCCACTTAATTACTATTTATTTATTTATAAATTATTACCAGGCGCACACCTAATTTAACTACGACTGGCCACATTACGGCCATATGTCAACTCCACATCTTTCTATTTACGCAATCACGGAACTAATTAACATTTAATTTAAATAATCCGCGATTCTAATTAAACCAATCCATTTCGCTTTCATAAGTTACCTTTGTCCGTAACAATCGAGATTTGAGAGACGATCGCAATTCGAAACATTCAATTGCACCATTTGGGCGTAAATTCGAAAAACACTAAACATCCAACGTGAATGCAGACTATCTTCTGAATTCAGCGATGCAATGAAATTAAATATCGTGCCATTTCTTTAATTAAACGTCGACCGCCATCGGTAATCTCTCCAATTTCATCAAATTAAGCGCACAATGGATACAGCCTTAATAGAACTTCAGGTCGAACACGTAACTGAATCTTAATAAGTACACATTATATCTCGCAACGTAACGGAATACGTAACTCTATAAATGAAACGCAACGTTTCGTTGCAGACCGAATTCGAATTAACGATTACACCCGGATGAAATGATTTCTGCATTATATCGGCGGTCCGATGGTCAGCGCAGAAGTAAACCATTCATCAAAAGATCAAAATCGCATCGGCTCGTTGGGATAATTTGAAACGCAATTGCAACGTTGGCCATCGCCAGACAAGGATGATCTATTCTACGAGGCGCACATCCGCCCGAATACTCATATATAAACCCCCCGAATTCCATCTCTCTCGCTGCCGCTTCCCGGTCGGTTATATACAGTCCGTGTACATGAAACTGGTAAATGGCAATTATCGGGCTGCCTATTTCGCAGTAATGAAAGCTTAATCTCAAGTTTCGATATGAGTTTAAGTGTTTCTGATAGCGACAAGTACAACGTCAAACGTGGTAAAAACAACGACAACGGCATCAATTAGTCGGACGGTTCGTTGCTGCCAAGGGAACAACGAAATTTATTGTTTCGCGCGGAAAGTCGGATTCGCGTCATCCTGGCGTGTAATTTGCAAATGGAAATATGCAGTTGATTGGAATAGAAAGATAGTTGGTCTTGGGACAAAGCGACGCATTTTTGTGATAATGAATGAATTTGGGGAGTAAAAAAGGTTTGACGATTTTCTAATTGGCGAACGCTGAGGGTGGGTTCGGAAAAATTGAGAGGAGGGTGAGATGGTTGTTCACGTGTTCGAGTGTGCCGAGGGTTCGAGGTGCCTCAAGAGGAATCAAGGAACCCTTGTTGGACGGATATTCACGATCTCGTCCGGGCTGTAACATTCTACCCAGAGCACCGGAGGGACAGTCGGGGTATTGTCAAATTATGGTTTTATTGCGCCATTCATGGTGTATTCGCTGCTCGAAACCGGCGTACTTGAGCGCAGTTTTGCAATTTGCTGAATCGTGTGTATTTCGTTGTGCTGCTTTTATGACGAATTCTAAGGCCACGGATGCTGTAATTTTGTAACTTGAAATTAATTATTTTTTTAAAGTACAATGGAAAGGGACGAGGAAGGGATGTGGATGGTGTGAGGTGGGGCAAAATAAGAGTAGTTTCATGAGTTTTATTGGTTGAATTTATTTGTTTATTAATTTATAAACATTTTTATGACTAAATTTTCAATAAAATTAAAAACTAATTTCATAATTAATTAAATTGATTTAACTTCATCTAATGTAACCGAATTTGTTATTCAAGAAATAATTGATACATATTTATTTTACTAGTATAAAACTTACAATGCAATATGATTGTGATAGTATTTATAAATATTATTTTGAACTGAATACGTATAATTTTTATTATATATGATTTTGAGTAAAATTAATATTTCTGTCATTTATCATCTATCAGTAATGTCTATTCTATATTATAAAATTCAAATACAAATTACAAAATATTTACAGATCTAAATTTTGAAATTGATTGTAATTTACTTTTGATCAATCATATTTTATACACGGAGAAAAATAATCTAGGAAGGTTTACTACAAAATAAAGCAAATGTACCTTACACTGTGAAAACTTACAATTCGTCTCACAAATTATAGTAAAAATGTACCATAAACAAGACGATAATATTATTTTTTTCGTATATTTTTACTATAAATGATAAGAAAAATTGAAAGTTTTGACAGCGTAGGTTGCATTTGCTTAATTTTATAATAATATGGCCTAAATATTTTTCTCCGTGTATTATTCAATTAATATATTAAATATAATTAATAATACAATAATATTACAAATAAAAAAACAAGCATACATTCTAAGAAAAAATATCAACAACTATAACAGCAATAGTAACACTAACAACAACAATATTAATTATGTGACAAACTTAAAATTTAAGAATATGATTAAACGAATGTGAAAAATTTTAATTAGAGAATAATTGATATACACTTGGCTGTAATAAATAAGTATATATATATGTTTTAATAATTAAAAATTGTTATTTAAAGGTAATTACTTTCATTTATTGATTGCACAAGCCCATAAATAAATGTCGGATACGTCTAATATATAATTTTACTAAGAATTACAATCTACTAAGTTCAAACAGAATTTTATGATTTTAATTGAACTTTTATTTATTTTCAGTGCACGCATATAAAATAATATATAGCAATACCTTATTATTTATTACCATTCATTATGCAACATCCTATAATTACTGAATCCGAATTCCATAGATTAACATATTTCATATATTTATTTGTTCGAAGAT
>JABFQC010002568.1:0-15800 GCA_022817085.1 Psilanteris sp. ZL-2020
ATACAATATCTTCTAGACAAATAAGCTATATTTTATAAGACAAATTTTTGTAAAGAATAGTAATTTCTATAATACTATAGTCATGATATTATCCTTATAAAACTATATTAAGTAGGTATTTTATAATGTAACTTTTTTTATGACGAAAATAATAATTATAAATAAATAAAAATAAAAAAATATAAAAAATAATTTTCCATTGCATATTTCATTACTAAACAATAAAAAACTGTGTTTATTGCAATTAATTAGCGTGACCACGCTGCAATATCGATCCTTTTAGCTTTGAACTAATAATTGAGTTAGCATTTTGCGACAGATTTCTATCCGCCTCCGCAACGCAAGCCACACATTCATTTGCTATTTGGCTCTCGTAAAATGCACACTTTGTTGACGAACAGTTGCAAATTTTATAGGCGAGTCAGACACGCTCATTATTCCGTAGACTCGGAATCTCAATTGGAAGAAAATTACGGAACAAATGCAGACGATAAAAGTGTTATCATAAAGTGACTCTATTTCCTACAAGTGTTTATTATCGTCGCCATTAAATGTGCGAGGAAAGTACTTAATAAAACCGTTTCACTTGTCACTTGATATACGTCGCAGCGTTCCCGGCGAGCGTCATGCCTTCGGTATCGGGAACGTTGTCTTAACTCCGCAGTAAATTACGATCCCATCCTGGACTCTATAAAATGCCGGGTTTTCTTCACGAAACGACCGGGCGCGTGCCATCTTTTATATAAAAGGTCGTACTGATAACGGGCCGATCCACCTTCGCCCATTAAACGGTCATTAAACGCAAAAAGCCGTATCATTTATGTCGATTCTCAATGTGAACAAATTGCGTTAAAACTTGCATCTCAAATTCGTTTTCTAAGAATGCCCGAGTTACCAATAAAAGCTTCACTTTTGTTATAAAATACAGATATATTTTGCTTGTGTGGTTTTAAGTACAAAGCGAAATTCATATATCCTATGATTCGTATAGATTTATAACATTCGTAAAAATATATTACATTATATTTATATATATATATTGTATATAAAAATATCGATGTATAAATGCGACAGAATATATATACTGAGAACAAAATTTCTTCAAAAATTACGATGTACAACGCTAACCTAAAGATATAATGTATTACTTTCATAGAATTTATGCAAAGTATTATGCAACTGAAAATGTTTATCATATTTTGCGACAAAAATTCTTATACTTCTAATAATTATACATAGATGGCGTGGTAATTATAATTATGGAAATGTTCTTCGTGCTAGCATTTAGGGATAATAGGGTAAAATTATTAAAAATACAGCAATTTTTATAGAAACTTATTTTTTCTTAGTGTACTGAACATTCATATGAATACATATTTTAAATTCAAATAAATTTCAATACTTTCTTATATTAAAATAATGTATTTATTAAATTTAACTGAGTTTCCAGTTAAATTTGCTTTAACTAAAAAATTTAGTTTTTGTATAAAATATGGCAGTCGCTTTATAACATTTGAACTTACAAACTCAGTCAATTTTACTGAATTTTACTGTAGTTTTAATTAAATTAATTTTTCTCGGTGTTTATAATAATTACTGTTTATATTATTAACTTATTTGACGTCATAACGGATATATCAATATATACGGGGGGTTACTACGGGGTGTTCTAAATACAGGACAGTGCGTGCAAAATTATAATTAAATTTGTTGCTTAGATGACCAACGTCACATCCCTCGGTAAGGAATGCAGGGTGTCTAATCCTCTTAACTGAAAAATCTTAAGTACATTTTACACTGATACAACATTTTTTGTCCTCAATATAATCGTTATATATTTCTAGAGACCCTAAAATACGAAAAAAATAAAGTTTTTTAAAAACTTCTTTCAAATGCTTAATTCATTTCTATCACTGTCATAAAACGAACTTATAAATAATTGCAGTGTAAAATTTTAAAATTATTACAATCTGTGTTATAAAATACAGTAAAATTTGTAATGTTAACTTTTGTATAAACTAACTAAAGTTTAATAAAATAATCCTTATTATACCATTGGATTAATAAATTATAATTTGTTTTTATGTATATATGAATATTTAGCGGGTTCTTCAAGTCTAATGTAACGAAATAGTGTTTTCTTTTATCGCAGTATTAAATTTTGCGTTTTAATAAAGTGCAAAAATTTGCCTATATTTTTTGCTGATGGGAAATTATTTTTCTATAATAAATGTAAAATTTCAATTAATATTCTCGACATAATTAGTAAATTCGTTTTTTTATTACTTCAAAAACGAATTTTCTATTTATGTTTTTGATATTATATTAAATTGATTTTCTTAGCATGAAATAAATTCTATAGAAATCTGCAATATCAAAATCGATTGAAGAACCACCTTAATAGTAAATTACGTGTATGTTTTGCGACGAAAGTTTTTCTTTTTGTCAAAGCAAATCATTTTAAGAGTTCCTAAATAATTAAATATAAATGTATTTAATTTTTAAATAGATATTGAATACATTATTATCTTCATAATAAGAATATATCGTTATTAATATTTAAAATTATTTAACCTATAATTAGTTAGAATTTTTTTTAATTTCGATGCATGAAATTGTTAGAACTATATCATAATTTAGTATTAAGAAATTGGAAATTTTTACGTACGAGTTCAAAATGTGGTGTAAGAATTGTGTTTCCGGTGTGACAAATAATTCCCTACACGGAAAAAAATGTTATGAAGAACACAGCATACGTATAGTCAATGTAAACATAATATGTATAAATTAACTATACATTTGTTTACATCATCCATACGTATGTTTGTGCCAACCGTTTCAACCTAGCATTTTTTTTCAGTGTACAAGGGTTTCCAGCAGGTACGATCTGCTTTAAACGAAGTTTAAAGTTAGAGTATAAAAAACAGAGCGTAATAATATTGTATATTGCAATATTTTAACGTTTTAATGATAGGGATATAGTTACACTTTTATAATTTTACTCCCAAATATCTCGCTCTTCTCACCTTTCGTTGAATTCCGTCGATTTTCATCAATTGTTTCTATTTCTCCAATATATATATACGAAGATAATTAATCTATGAAAATTTACCATAAAGTTGAAGAAACGTACCTTATACTGTCAATACTTTTTATTTAATTTACAAATTTATAGTAAAAATGTAGCATCAACAAGATGAAAATATTATTTTGTTGGTAAAATGTCCTAAATATTTTTGTCCGTATAATACAAATAGTTATTATTAATAGTAACTCGTAGTCGATAATGTAAATAACTTCTCTGAGCAATTTCACCATCATGAATGATAACCTCTTTAAAATAATTATTTAAGATTAGTTTTCACTTAAGATGGTTTAATGGCAACTATATTCATGTTATTTATCCAGGAGACATTTAAAATATGCTCGTTTCTATACGTAAGTAAATTAATCAAACTAATATAAATAACATTAAAGTGATAAAAACTATATATAATTCCATGCAATATAAAATTTGAAAAATTAATTATTATTCAAAATTTAATATATACAAACGTGTTAATTGAAAATTAATTAAAAATCTATTAAATGAGCGAATCTCTATATTTATAACGTATAAATATATATTATTATAAACGACATACAGGTATATAGAGAAATACATATTCAGGTTGTTTTATTTTTTCCGTAAAACGTGCCGTTAACCACTTATAATCTAATAATTGAATTGGAATTTCGAAAATAACTATAGAGTGACAAATGAGTTCCTGTAATAGGAATACTTCGACAGGTGTTTTTCTTGTATAAAGTGAAACTTATATTAGATAGATTTTGGTCGTTCTGAATTTCTAGACAAATGATTATAGATGTCATAACATTTTTTTAATTCTACAGTTTATATATTTAAAAACTCCAAAGATTTTGATATTATGATTTATCTGTATAAATTGGTTTAACATACTCATTTCAATCGTTTAAATTTATTATATAAAAAGTATAAATGATAATATCCCGTAATCAAAAAATGGTTTGAATAATAATTGTATTTTATAATAATTTAATAAATACTTGATTAAGGATAACTATAATGGAGGAGTGGTTGATGAAGGATTTCATATTCAATTTAAAAAGTCAGATTTATAAATTTTCAGTGTCAAATTTTATTTCATATAAAATAACTTTTCTCTCTCTCTCTTTCTCTGTTTCTCCTATATAATATATCTTTCTCTCATTTTTCATTTTATATATAAAAAATTTGTTCTATAATAAAATTTTATGTACACAATTATCTTGTTCAAAATAGCGGGCGCACAAAAATTATTTACATTTTATATTTTATGCAGTGTACGCAGGATTTCTATTTTGAAATCAAATACTACAAAATAATGACTAGTGTATCATATAAATATATGTAATTATATAATTCAATTAAACCGAATAAAATTTACTGACTCATGATTTCTGTACAATCGTAATATATACACATGTCATATTTCGTAAATATATAAATGATATGGCGATTTTGTTAAATAAAATAATAAAACATGTGATAGTTAAGCTAGAATATACAATTACGCGCACATACAATTGATTGATTCGTAAAAGTTTATAAAATACGAACTAATTTGTGTTATATATATATTAAAAAAAGTCGTTTTGAAAAAATGTACAAAGTTACACATAAAATGGTTACGATATAAAAAGAGTACATACAAAGGAACACGATAAATTAAGGATCTTAATTGGAAATTTGATCGAAATAACTAGCTACACCGAACAATGGCACGTTGGTTTCACGGTACCGATTAAAGACCACTTTTTTCAGTTATTTTACAGGAACTTGAGGAACTCGAAGACCAGAAAAGCTCCGACACAGTTCAACCCTGAAGGCACTTGACGTTAAACACACAATGTCCGTGTTTCTCAACAAGAGTATCCGATCGACGTGGATCCTCCAGGACAGCCTCCTTCTTGGTGCTTAGTAAGGAGAGACATCCTGCTGAACGTCTTACTGCACGACGTGCAGGAATACTTCTTGACGTCGCTGTGCGTCTGAAGATGCGCCCTGAGGTTGCTGCGGTCGGCGAACGCGCGGTTGCAGTGTTGACAGCTGAAGGGCTTTTCCCCCGTGTGCGTTCGGATGTGACCTTGGAGGAGCCAAGGCCTGGAAAATGCCTTGCCACAGAGGTGACACCTGCACGGCAAAGTGTGCGTTCTGATGTGCATCTTCAGGGCGCCGAGACTCACGTAAATCTTGTTGCAGTCTTTGCAAGTGAATGACTTTTTGACTTGGCCCTCCGCGGCGGTGCAGTGGAACTGCTGGTGTTTGGTTAAACCGGAGTGCGTCGAGTACGATTTGCCGCAATCCTGGCACTGGTAGCGGGTGGCGGCGTTGCCGGTGCCCACCGAGCCGGGACTCACCGAGCTCGATTTGCTCGTCTTGTCGCGCTTCTGCGTCACGACCGGTCCGGCGCTGGTGCTGCCGGCCGAAGATCGGCCGCTGTCGCTCCCGGGCGACGACAAGTCCTCGGCCATGTTCTGCAGCGGCGACCTCAACGACGACGACCCCAAGGAGCTCGTGGGCGACAAGCCGCCGTGGTCCGTGGTGGTGGCCCATTGGCTGTAGCCGGTCGCGATGGGTCTGGGCAAAGTGGAGCAGGTGAGCGCGGCCGTGTGCGACTGCGGCGAGACGGCGGCGTTTTCCGGCGACGGCTGGGGGAAGCCCGGCATCGGGTAATGCGGGAAGTGCATTTCGGGGCTCATAACCCCCGGGTAGGAATAGTAACCGTTGGGCGGATGGTACGTCGGAAACAACGGCCAGGACGCCGAGTTGTACGCCAACGGGTCCATGGCGTTCTTGATGGCCACGACTCCGCCGTCCATCGGCGTCTTGGCGGATATGAAGTGCGGCAACGGCGGGGACGCGTTCGACTGCGATATCCTGGGTGGCGACATTCGGGCCGGGATGCTGCAGTTTTCGTGCTGGATCACTTCGATGCGCGCCTTCTTCGCCACCGGGTACGGCGTCGTGCCGATTTGTGGCGTCGTGTCGCGGACGGTGTACCTCGCGTTGTACAGCGCGTTTTGGTGCAGGAATGCGATTTCTTCCGGCCGCACCGGCGACCGCGTCGTCGACGCTTGTTTTCTGGGCTCGACTGGCGAGAAGGACTTGTGTTTGTCCGCGGTTCTGCTCAGGTCTTCGGGTTTGGTGCTGAGGTTTTCTGGCTCGGGGATGTCGTCCACGACTATGATTTCCTCTGTAAACAAAAGCGAACGAGCCGTTTAGAAATACTACGTTTTGGTTACGAAATCACTTTTATTCGCTGACAAACCGAGAGTTTCGTCGAGCAATTGCCGATCGATATTTACCTTTTTCTGCTTTTGTCGTGTCTTCCGACAACATAACGTGCACGGGCCTCTTTTTCAACGGACACGTCGATAAGTTGTAACTCTTTTGAGTACGGGGTTCTACGTCGTCAAGCATCTTGCCGGGTGTAAAGTTCGAATAACACCACAGTACAGACGATTTAATGACGGAGAGTAATCCAAAGTCACTGTTTAATCCAACAAATGCAACGGTTCGCTTCAATCACTAAAACACTTAATCACACACTGCAAACGTTTATATCCAAGAGTTTCGATACACTGTTCACTATATTGTTTTGAGAGTTCGTGAGCGGAGTTTGATGCGAACGTGCGGCTTAGCTTGTTCGTCGACAAGTAATGTAGTAAAGTGGGTGTGGAAGGCATTTATATAAGGTTCTCCCCACCCCGGCTCGCTCGCTACCAGCACGTGTTAGAGAGCCAATAGTGGCAGGTGGGACGTTAGAAAGTCGCCAATAGCACAACATGTGTCTGCGATTGCTCGCCCAATCACTGGCTACGCATCTGGTCCTTACGTTCCCCCTTCCAGCTCGCAATTCAGTTGGCTCCGAGCATTCAGGAAAGACGTTACGCTAGCTTCCTTTTCGGGGAAGACGATTCGAATGTAAGGAATATGTTAACTCTAACATGACTTCTCAAGTGGTCTCCAGTAATGACGAATTGACTTTTAGTAGCGGGGAATAATCATATTGTTATGCACGCGCGATCCTCGTTTAAGCGACGTATAAGCGGCCAAAACGGTACTTACGGGGTTTCGTTGATTATACGCAATACAACTGATGCTTATTCGGATTATAGAAAGGACTCTCGAATATCAGCTATTCGTGGGTTGTACGAATAATCTAACACAATGGTCTTAATTATATGTTCCATTACTGAACCAATGCAACATTATAACGTTTCAGTCAGAATGTTTTCAGATTTACTGCGTCAAACGAGATTCAAGTATACTGTGCACGCGGATAAATTCCAACGTCGAATAATCTTATTGTTAATCATGTTATTGATTTACGAACATCTACTTGTCAAAACTGAATGCACATTTTGTAGTTTTCAATAGTCTTTTCGAATTAACTGTACACAGAAAAAAAATTAATAAAAAGTACTATTTATTAATAACTTGGGGATAGTAATTTATATAACAGAAATAAAGTAAATTCAATCAATATATTACTATTTTCGACTATTTTGTATGATACAATTCACTATATTCACACTTGTCACCAAGTTATTATATAAATAGTAAATTTTATTATATTTTTGTGCTCAGTGTAATGTAGAATCGAATGGGGGTGGTACATTTTTGATATCCACGTTAAATTAAAATCTTTTTTTTGGTACGATGATATTAGAATTCTGAAATCGAAAATCGTCGTTCTTCTTATCTTGCTACACTTTTCTCTTTTTTAATTACGTAAATCTATGTATACAAAAATTGTTCGGCATTACAGTAATTAAGAAATAAATCAAAATCAGTTCTTCCATTGTTTAACGTCAAAAAAGTTTCTAAAGAACGACAGGTTCCATTAAACTCGGAATTCCCAACTATATAACAAAAATAATTTATTGTACCTCCGACTGATAATTGAATACGACAAACAAATGTTGGTTCTATTTTATCATTTTGTTATATTATACGTCTAAAATATTAATTGTCACTTCTTCAACACGTAAGACGTTATAAATTTGAAATACCCCCGAGCGGTGAATTAAGCAAATTGTTATTTATACCGATAAAATTGTTAAATAATAATAACGCACGCGTTGCACCCAATAATCGAGAACGAAAAGAATTATTTTTACTTCGTTTTGTTAATGTGATAAATGTTTCACAGCTGACACAGAAATTCATAACATATCAGAATACAATCGTTTCAATTTGTAAATGAACCTATTACGTAACAGATTTCTATTAGCGTGAACTAACCAACTCATTGTTCATTATTAAACCTTATTAGTTATACATCTTATTAACTGTAAAATAAATTATACGATAACCATAATTTGTGAATCAACTCACGTCGCATTAACCTCACATTCAACGCATAATGCAATTTCTCCGTCCTTATCGGTCTCACAATCTTTCGCTCTTTCGCTTATTTTTGATGTTTGCCTTACTTTCAGCATCTCTTAGCGAGCGTTAAAATATATGACACAAAAGAGCGTGTGCGTGTGTATGCGTGCGTGTGCGATCATTTGTTCATAGGAGGGATGATCGCCCTTTATAAATTTTTGCTTCTAAATCGGTCTCCCTCTAGTAGAAAGCGCCTACCTACATCGAGTCCCTTCCCCTCGATCGCTGCGAGTTTCAAATATAACGGTCGTGTCGCGTGCCGCAGCTTCGCCCACGCGTGCTTAAACCCACGCACGCACGCACTCACATCTGCACACAACATTATAGAACTCCGGTATCAGTCTCATTCTCTCCTTCTCCTTCTTTATCGTTTGAATACAAAGCGCCCTCCTCTCGCCCCGAACACTTACAATTCGCACTAATTTTGCAACAAGAAAGAACCGATCCCGAGGCTTCGTTACAATTTCATTCAGCGGGGATCACTGATTTACGATGCTTTGCGCGCAAACACAGAGTCGCGTGTCCCCGCTACAAAACGATCGTGATTGTGTACTTTGACGTTTCGATACGATAAGTGCCGCAGGGTTCAGAAGTTGAAAAACGCGACCGATCGCGCAGCCTCAAGTCCGTTCAAATTCGGTTTTTGATTACAGTTCGGAAAGCAACAACGGAGCTATTAACTAATTTTGATCCAGCTAAGCATTATACGCTGTATCGGTGAAGATTAGATTCATATCTAATTTTATCTAAAAGATCTTATTAATATAATTAATTTTATCTTAATTAATCAGAATTTCATGACGAGATTTGAAAGGTACATTTCCTAATGGACTCTTCGAATATATAATAATCAAACAGCGAAACGATATCGCCAGCGACACGCGATTGTGAATATTTGTCAATCCAACTCATCTCGAAATTGATTGCGAATGTACGGCTCAAATGTAACGGGATTTGCGTGCGCTATCGTGAATCGAGAATCGATAGTCAAGGCGCGACCGGTACGAGTGAGCCACGCGACTCTCGTTAGGGGAGGGGGCAGGTAAAAGCCGTTTTTTCGAGGGGGAGGAGGAACGGGTTAAACCTATGTTACACCACTTTTACCTCTTTATGTAATGGGAGAACGCGCGCGAAACTTTTAACTCCGGTCCTGGCGATTGTTTACAAATTACGCAACCGATCGCGGGGAAATTTCATTTGTTCTACGGTACCCGCAAAATACATGACAACTTTTCTTTAACCGAAATGTCAACAATGTGTATTTTTCTTCCGCGCCGATCTTACGTAAATATCCCATAATATCTGCCACGCGAAATGAATCATAATACCATTAAGAGTTGTACGCGCGAAAGGAACGGACGTATTTTCTGCTTGGAAATAATATTTTTCAAACGACGAGGAACGCGCGATGAGCTGTCTACCTGCCTGTTTACGAAATATATTAAAAATCGCAGTTATCCGTCCGGTTTCAACCCTTTTACAAACCAGCGGAACCTGCTTCAAGCCCGGTTTTTCCGGTAGTGACGGGTGCATGCAAATTTTGGACGCAAACTTCTTTTTTATAATTTATATTTTTTGCAGTTCGTCCGAAGGCACGTATACTTCAAAGAGGAATATCAAATTATTCCCGATGGACCGGAAAGTTCTGCCGGCACACGTCCGAATTTACGATTCATCCAATTAAATGCAGTCTGAGTACGCGCAATGGACAAAACGCTACGCAAATCGGATTTATTCAATTTAATTCTAACGAAAATAGTAGGTCGTTTTTATAATATGTTCGTGTTTATCACATTATACGTTGTCGTTTCTCAACCATAAATAATATAAAAGCATCGCCGGAATTAATATTCAATCGAAGATCCGTTCATGGGATTTAATGAATTCCTCCGGCACCCTTTAGTTTGTTTATGGTTCCATTTCTAAACAAGTTGTAACTTGTAACACGATTTGTAGAATAAATCTTCGCGTCGTAATTATGAAAGCCGTATATGTATACATATATATATATATATAAGGTGGGCCCTCGATTTAGCGTGCATTACCGGTGCATACAAACCGGGACGGTTTCTCCTTCCATCGGAAGGAAGCAGGACTATTTTTTGTGCCACCTCGAAACGACGAGGGGGAACAACTAGCTTCACCTTTTTAAAACACCTGGCTGTTACCGCTGCTGGATGTTTTATACCAACATATGTGAGCGCTGACCCCACCGGGACAAGTTTAGTGGACCCACATTTTGGGACTTATAAATCCTTGAGCATATGTGAAGAATGAGACGGAAGAAATTCTCCTCGTCCTTCCACGTTTGCGATCGATATCGAGGAGGATATGGCCGACTAAATTAAACGATTTTCAAGTCATTAATTTGATTCGACCGATCTACTTCCTGGAACGATGATTTTCACGATTAAACGTAATGCAGAATAATGCGCGCTACAGCAAACAATACGCCGCTGCGTCGAATGTTCGTTACGACGTGTTTTACTGCTTTAGAATATTCGCATTTTTTTGTATCAAAAACCCAAGTATTTGTTATTAAAAATGAAATGAAACGCGCGTTGGGTGTATGTTATTTTAATTGGAGTCATATTTATTTGTTATTGTTCTCGGTGTCCATCCAAAGTAAAGGTGAAATAAGTTTCTTTTCTTTTTAAGACGTCTAAAAATATAAGGCTAACCATAACGAATTGACGTTTAGAAACAAAGCACTTCAAAGACACCAACTGTTTTAGGACAAATTTGGATACATAAGACATAATCATTTATTTTGTTTTGACTTTCATTACAACTCATTACCGAATTAACGAAAAAGTGTTAAATTCATAATCAGGTTTTAGTGAATGCACAAGACAATTTATTTTGCAATTCATGTAATTATGTAATTTAATTTAAACGCGTCGAATTTGTTAAATATATATATATATATATATATATATATATATATATACATACAAACGACGATGTTTGGTAAACGAAAATCTTTATAATACATTGTCAGAATGAGTTGAGATCGAGTATTCATTTAACTCGTACGTTTTTGTCTTGGTAAAATGAAATGTCTATTTGAAAAAAATTCGAAAATTTGAGTAGAAAAAATTTCACGGAGATTTACGGGTGAAAACGAAAAAAGTTGAATGGAAGTCAACTAGAATCGAGAACCGCTGTCGCGTTTTGTTCACAATGCTCGATATTTCGTCGATGGTGAATGAATGGAGCATCGGAGTTTTCTTTTCTTTCAGTGAATAGTCGTCGTTCTTTGTCGTGGAATCTTAAAGAATCAGTGCTTTTCAGGAATACAAGCCTGACTGTCCTTTGAGCGGAGAAAAGGACCTGTTATGATTTTTTCGTAAAATACGCACACCGTTGCGCAACAACCCGTATACGTATATATTTTTGATACAAAGAAGCAGATGACGATTTTCGTTAGTCCATACTGGTAGCGGTTCCAAGTGAAAATGTTTTAAGCAATAATGAGAAAGTTATGGTGATATATAAAGTGTACATATATATCCATCTAAATTAAGTGTCATTTTGTTAAAATTTATTTTTGAAGCAATTACTTAAAATATTCAGAACCATAACAATCTCGTTCTTTATGTAACTTTGTACAACAACGAGAATTATACAAAGCTAAATTGACCCAATAAAGCAATTTCCCATTCAACATTCTTTGTCCGATTACACTTTCAGGTAAACGTAATAATTTTGGGAACATAAGGGTTGCAACATCTTTGTATCTCGTTGCGTACAAAATTTTGAACACAAATTTATCAGATGCCGGATTTATGACTCACGATTCCGAGTCCAAAGATAAATTTTTTCAGTCCCAATAAGTCGGAAACAGAATTTCAAACTTTTGAAATATGACTCATGGACTGTATTACACGCAGAGAAAAGTTTTGTTAATTCGGTCAAAATTTCGTTCATTTAACAAAATTTTGGTTGAATCAACAAACAGTTCTTTGCGTGTAAACGGCATTCGTATAGACGCAGAAAGCATACAGAACATACTACAATTACGGTCGCAATTTAAGCTAATTGATTGCTACAACACAAACCCAGGACTAGTTTTGGAACGACCGCAACCCTATTTCATCTATTCCGGAAGATGTTGATAAAATGTTTAGCGACAAAAGTATAAAATAAATAACCGGCTGAATAAAATTGTGTGATTTTGTTTCGCACACGGTAGGCGTGTCAGGGATCGTAACGTTCCTCGTGTTCTATCCCCTTGTCTCCAAACGAAAAACGAGTAGGGCTGCTTTTCGGAATAAAAACTTCCACACGCGCGGCGCGCTCGCGTACGCCGATCCCGGCTAGGCTGGTCCAGGGCAGATGTTGGTATCCCGACCCCCAATTTCTTTCAGGGGGAAAGCGATTTTTCCGTCACCCTGCAGGTGAAATTTCGTAGAATCTTGTTCGAAGCAGGTTCGCAGGCCGCGCGCGCACGTGAGGAAGCGGGCTTTTATTTTCGGTAACCAGGTGCAACTGGGAAGATACTTTTTCATCAAAACGCGACTGTCAACTTTGTCGGCGTTTAAATCGAACAATGCGAGAAAAGTACACAAACGTTATAATCGAGTCTCGTGTGTTATTTATACGATTTATACTGATTTATAGCTCGGTCAGTTCGTTGGGGATACCACTGTTCGTCAAGCGTGGATTAAAACTTTGACCGCGATTACAAATTCGTTTATTTGTTTCAGATCGCAATACCTGTACACTATTAAAAAAAGGTGTCTTAAATGTCACAATTTTAAGACACGAAGTGACTTATTTAAGGCACCAGCTGTCTTAATACAAAATATTTTGCATTAGATTAAGACACTTTGGCGTCTTAATTAAATCGCTTTGTGTCTTAAATAAGACACGTGAATTATATGTTTTTTAACAGTGTAGCCGCGTGATATTACAACAAATGACGATCCGTTTTCAGTTGACCAAAGTAAACGAATTTTAAATACAAATATTTTAGGAAATGACTCATCGCTTCAAACGGACGCAAAGAAAAATAGACTTTTATCGGAAAATGTACCTGTTAAAATCTGGCTGTCATTATTTTATGGTCAATGCAATTTTTTGATAGATAACATATATTATCTCCTGTGAAAGAAACGATGTCCTTTTCGAAAAGCTCGGCTTTCCTTTTTTATACATCACCCGTTTCAGGTATTCATACTTGACACTTTCGTGTACCGTTGTAAACTTCTGGGAAAACCCACTAAGTAATTTTAACTTGTGTAAAAATCTCGACGATTTCTGCAGATGCGACTGGTTCAAATCATGAAACAAAAATCACACTTAAAATAATTCCAGGAACAAGCTCTTTCGTCTTCTTATCGTATCTATTTTGTATCTGTGGATTAAAAACAAAAGAACCAAAAAATTGTGTCACCTCTCGACCACAATTCTTTGTTGAATTGAAAACGATCCATAGTGTTTACTCAGTGTATAAATAAGCTCAAAAACTAATCCCTAATTACTCTCCAAAAATGAAAAATACCTGTTTTTTGTACTGCTAGTAAAAAAGTTTTTAAATAGATAAAAGTAAGAAAAGTAAAAACTCAACAAAATTTTTAGGTATTGGTAAGAAAAATACTTTTTTTTCTTCAGATAATCCTGATAATACATTAACTAAATACGGTCATCTCGTAAATCCAATGTTACCTAACATAACTAAATAATATCGAATAGAAACTTAATACAATTGTACATTACTATTTTTTATGGTGTCATTTAACGATGCGTATAAACAAACCTATATTTTATATAAATAAAATCAGAAAAATATGAGTTAATATATTGTCTATTGCTTCAACTTGTGTTTTTATCAATTTTCTTGAAATAAAACTGATAACAATAATTGCTACATCCAACAAAATTATAATAATTATAATTTTATCTGTGACACCGCTACACTGCTAAAAAATGCCATACATGTATCTTACTTCAGACCAAAGTGTCTTAAATAAGAATTACAAGTATCTTAATTAAACGAGCAAGCAAAATTGTATATCCAATTTGGAAATATAAGTATTTTTACTTATTATATACATTTTGAATAAGAAATTATTGCCCAATAGTATTCATAATATTATTATAAAAATTTAGTTACAGTATGCAGTGTTATTTTTGAATGAATTAATGACTAAAATATTAATATTTACTATTACTTAAATAATATAATACTTTTATTGTTTAATTATTAATACTTGGCCATTTAAATACGTTTAACGGAATAACATTATGCATTTTGACAATTATATATTTTTAGGTTAAACTCTAATTCAATAATATACTTATTTCTTTATTAATTGTATACGTTGTTACTTTAATTATACTTATTCGATTCTCATTTATGCATAGAAATATTTTAATTCACCAAAACAATATTAATAAAGCAATTTTTTTTTGCTTACTGAGTAACTATATTTTTATACTTAATTTAACAATAGGTTTTCTAGCTAGTTCAATGTAGACATATTTTCTATCTAAATTAGCCAGAAATATTGTTAATTCAGCAATTCATTTTTCTCAGTGCACTAGATGACTTAAATAAGTCACTTTGTTACTTAATTAAGTTGAATGTAAAACACTTTTTTGCAGCACATAGAAATGATCCACAATATATACTTAAATCCACTATATAGTTGAAAAATGTGTAACTTTCTATTTACAGATATTATACAATAATCTTATGACGCGTCAAAACATCTGGTTTTAGATAACATTCAAAATCAATAGTTTAAAGATACAAATACAAATATGTATAAAATCATAAATATTACAAAAATATGTTTCATGTACATATATATAAATACAAACATGTACGTAATAAATTTCTATCCATGAAAATATAATATTAACAGAAAACTATTCAAGAATATATATATATAATATTAATTTAAATTAAATTACATACAAAAAGCACAAAAGCAAAGCTAAATAAACTTTTACAATACACTGAAAAAAATATTACACTAAAATTTACTATATTTTATAACAACTGCAGGATACAATGGCATTTATGACAAATATTCTTATATATATAATAAACATTATTATTTATATAATATCAATTACTATATTATATTAAAAAATTTACATTGTGGAGCTAACCATCCTACGATTACTATATTTTTTCTTTCAGTATATAGTTACGTATTAGTTGTAATTTAAAAATGTGTCAATTCACTCTAGTTTTCACAAATTAATTTTATTTTCAAGGTGCTAAACATGTTTTTGAAAAGAGTTGCCGACGAACACTATTTCATATTTCGATTCATTAAACAGATTGGAATGATGAATAGTTACCACAAGCGTTCAGTGACTTTAGAGA
>JABFQC010002569.1:0-15796 GCA_022817085.1 Psilanteris sp. ZL-2020
TTTATTTTTGAGATTATTTATGGATAAAAAAAAAAATCATCCATTCTATAAAAATGTACCCGCGAAAGGTATTGCAAAATATCACCAAATGCTGAAGGATGTCCTTCCAAAAACAGAAGCTTTAAAAAAGCAACTGCTACATCAGTATGCAATAGAGTTTGAAAGATGCATTGAAGACATTAAAGAGAGAGAGAGAATAGAACTGGAAAAAATGAAAGAAGAAAGATTAAGGTGATGATAACAATTTTTGTTTCATAATTTTTTTTTTTTTAAGAACAAAATAATTAATCAGTACTATCCTTTATTATTTCAAAACAAAATATGGACAACGTTAATAGTTAAACAATGTTACATATTGACTCTAAATATTTTAGTTGTTAAATATAGATTTCATAAAAATCTATTATTTATATTAATATGTCCACTAATTACACGTGTGACCTTAAAATTATTATAAATTATTTAATTATGTATATTGAAATAAAATGAATTTACTATAAATTTATACTTAAATTTATATTCATGCACAAGGATAAAGTATATTTTATATACTTATATACGAAATATATCATAATTAATAATGAAAGATTAATATATTATATATTTGAATTCAATTACATTATAATGTAACTCTGATAATACATATAATATAAATTAGTTTTGTCGAGTTTCTTGTCACAAAGCAAGAGTCGAGTAAATAATTTTTTCAGAGAAAAATACAAATATCAGTTATATAAAAATTATGAAAAGACATCAATGTAATATAAGTGTTTGAATATAATTGTTTTATTAGGTTAAAAGAAGAAGAGGACAGAAAAAATAAACTAGCTGCAATTGCTGCTGCTAGAGCTACAAAGGCAGCAATTAATGCAGCTGCAACTAATAATCCGTTTGAAGAACATAAAGGTTTAAAACCTGATCACATCACAACCATTCCAGTATCCTACCCACCAGCAGATGTAATGGGACAATCTTCAAAAGATAGTCGAACGTAATGACTAAATAAATTATATAATAATAATTAAATAACATAAATATATAATTGAAGAATTAATATTTATAATCATATATATATGTGTTAATTATAAACCAATAAGTATACGTGTTGCAAATTTATTATATTTATTAATTTTTGTTTAGAAAAACCCCATCTGTCGATAGGTCAACAAAACCAAATTTCAATTTCAACAATGACAGACAAACGTTGAGAGACATAATTTTGCCAAATGCACTCATGCGAGATTTCTTAAAATTATCATTTAGTAATACTATAAATAACAAAGAAACATGTGGCATTTTGGCAGGACGACTAGAAAGAAATAAGTTGCTTGTCACACATTTGCTTATTCCTCATCAAACAGGGTCTCCAGATTCTTGTATTACGCATAATGAAGAAGACTTTTTTGACTATCAAGATCAACATAATTTAATAACTTTGGGATGGATACATGTAAGTTTAAAGCGATTTATGAAATAATATTTAAAATAATAACAGTAATTACAATCATTTTATTTTTTTGTTTTAAATACATTAAGGATTTTATAACACCAAGTGAAGCAAACTCTAGAAATTATTAATAAAGTAAATATGATAAAAAAATAATTGAAAGTAGAATAAAATTTTAATCTCAAACAATAAAATAAATACGTTAAATAATTAATGTATTGTATTCATTGATTTGTTATTTTTTTATTTTTATGAATAAAAGTAATAATTTGCATTCAAAGTAATTGAATCTTTCAATAAATCTATTATTATTTAATACATTTATTTATAAAATTTTATGTTTTAGACACATCCAACTCAAACAGCATTTTTATCAAGTGTAGACCTTCACACCCACTGTGCCTATCAATTAATGATGGCTGAAGCGATAGCGATTGTTTGTGCACCAAAATATGATGAGTAAATATTTTGCTAATCAATATCCATATAAAAGTAAATAGTTATTACTGCAAAGTACATTTTAAACTTTATTGTTTACAGAACAGGTTTTTTTATTTTAACACCAACCTATGGATTAACGTTTATAGCTAATTGTAGAGAGTCTGGTTTTCATCCGCATCCATCTTCTCCTCCATTATATATGGTAAATAAAAAAATCTGTACCTTTCGTTAATTAATTTGATTTATCCATTAATAATTACTTTAAAATAAAACCTTCATTTTATTATTACTTTTTAGAAGGCAACACATTGTAAATTGGATCAAACAGCGCCAGTTGTTGTAGTTGATTTGAGAAGGGAATAATAAACATCTCTTTCAAGAATATATAGTTGAAAAGAAGAAATGCTTCCTTTGTATTTAAGACTTGAAACAATGAGGAAGCTAGAAATGAAAAGAAGCAATGATTTAACTTTACATTTTTTAATTTAGAAAAAATTTTTTCTTTAAAGGTGCTTTATTATCACAACAATTATTAATTAATTTATTTTTGTAAATTTTTATATGTCTTGCAATTAATAAGTGGAATTATATAATAGCAACAACCTTAATTAAATTATGAAGACCGATAAAATCGAGTCTTTGTAATACATGCTTGTCAACGACAAAAGAAATATAATTTCAATCTGATTCTTTGACGTTTGTCGCTTGCATAACGCGCTTTTGTAGACTAAACTTTATTGAACGAATTTTTGTTCGTTGCTAAAATAATTTTAATAGAATTAATCGTGCCTTTGAAGTAATTTCTCAGAATTACATATTTTGATAGAGTAATTTTTAGGGATGGTTCTTTAGGTAAACCTTGATAAAGTTGTATAAACTGGAAATATGTATAATGTACATGTAAAATGCAACTATATAATTATGTAAATCACAATAAATATTAAGAGAGCATTAATATTTTATATATAGTTTATGTATAGTGAATTAAAAATTTGAATGTATAAAACAAGTATTAGTAATAATATAAAAAGATATAAATAAAAAAAATAATATAAACAAAAAATATGATCCTATAATTGAAGGTAACTGATACAGTTTAATATAAATTGTACATTTAATTATTCAATTAAATAAATAATATTCAATGGAACATAATAAAATTTAAAATTAAAATCAGTCCATAAAAAATAACTTGATCGATTACGACTTGTAGTTAAATATAATATCATTTTTAAAAACGAGTAATATTTATTATTTGGTATATATATTTTGTATTAATTACAATTTATTTACTTTTCTGAAATACTGACGAGTATTAGATTAACAGTTAAAATTGAGTTTTCTAATTTGAAAAATGATGGTTTACATCTCAGTTGTTTTAACATGACAAAGATCCAAATCTGAAAGTTTATCGAAATAAAATATATAAACTAAATTAGTCTGACTAAACAGAATGGAAAACATTCTGAATAATTTTTTAATAAAATATTGTGACACCTAATTATATTGTTGCAATGTATAATATATTATTAATAATTATAATATTTAAATAACATTATTAGATTACAATGCAAATTTGTATTATTCTTTTATCTATAATACTTTTTCAATAAATAATTTTATAGCAATAATGTTACATTTAAAATCATACATTATTGTGTATTGTGTTGTAGATATTTTTAGTATTTTCTAATTTGAAAAATCGAAAAATGTTTATAACAAAATATAAATTCTAATATTATTTTTATAATACTTAAATTTCAATAAATATTATACATTACAGAAATAATAATTTATTATAAATAACTAAAGCGAAGTAACTAACGTGATTGCACAAATCATAAAGTTTTCAACAAATTCATCACTACAAGTATTTTTATAAATAAAGTTACTCAGTTTACTAAAAGTAGTTAACATTATACAAAAGAAATAACATATAGAAATTCTTTTATAAAGAATATTATAATAATAATATATAAAAGTGAAGATTATTTAAATATTGTTGGAGATAAAACAAATTGATAAATTACAGAGATATGTAAATATGTTCATAAATGTATATATACATATGCAAAATAAACAGCATTTTTCAAAACTAGAGTAAAGAATAATAAAGTTTCCATTGAGCCATCCCTAGTGTGGTTAAAGAATGACTGGTATCAAGGGAGTTTCGATGCATTCGAAGTTGTTGCTTATTTCGTCGACCTCGTGAGCATATTTTTGTTAGGTTGACAGGTCATAACAATTAGCATAAATTTTTCCTTTCCTGTCAATTTACTTTTACAAAGTTTCTAAAGCATCACCTCTTAAATTAAACTACGAGTAAAAGATTTTGATTCCAAAGTTTGTAATGATACTGTATCTGTCACACTTTAAACTAGTCATAGTAAGTTGTATTCATTTGTGATACCTCAAGAATTCACCTTATTTTATTATAATATAATACAATGGTTATTACGATGACAAAAAATGTAATTGAATGAATTCATTTTTATTTATATGTATGCTTGTATGTATAAATCTAAAATTAAGACACTTTTATTTTTAATGAAAACAAAACTGTATTTCAAATTTACGACCCTGTTTCAGACGCACTTACACAAATACAATTTTTGACATGATCTCTGTTATAAAATCTGTTGTTCTACGCTAATAAATGTAGCTCGATTTACGATTAAGATTCTGTTCGTTTTTTACACAATAAGTTCAAAATTCATTTATACATCGTCACTTACAAACGCATAAAGTATCCCGAGCCGTTGTTCGAACTCAAAACAAGTTGCTCCGTTTAGAAGAATCAACGACCAAAATTGTCTTGGCAAATAATTTGCGTCCAAAAAAGCTATTACTAAAATTGAAACTACAAAAAGCTGTAACGCGTGGAAAACTGATTTCGCGTCGAAACGTGAGGCGTCAGAATTATGACATGAGTCAGCTGAGAACATTCCACAAATTACGTTGTACCTTACAATTAAGTATTTCGCGTTGTTAGAAAACGTTTGCGTTATCAGAAGACAATCACCGTTCGAGAGTATTCAAGATTCGTCACAATTAGTCTTCTCTTCCAATTGTAACCTTCGACGAGTTTGCAGTTATTTATACAGACACCACGCAAATCGCGTTATAGTTCGAATTACTATAGTAATCGGCAGAATTGAAAAAAAAAAACCAGTATTTTACAAACGACCGACAAAAAATCCACCGATACATACACTGAGAAAAATGAAACATGAAAAATTACTGTTTATAATACTAATTTGGGGCCATATGATACAAATCGTCAAAAATTATTGTTTTTAACAGAAGAAAATCAAGTTATTAATATAGATAATTACTGAAGTATCACAATATATTACTGTTAAAAACAGTAAATTTTGATGATTTGTACCATATGGCCGTAAATTAGTATTGTACACAGTAATTTTTCAGGTTTCATTTTTCTCAGTGTATCATATGTGCGACGTTTGAACCACACGGTAAAGTCCTGTTGGAGGATGTTGTACGTTATCGAGTTGATATTCATTAGAAGCACTCGTTCGAGTCAAAAAAGTGATTTTAATGGAAGAATAAAAAACAAAAAAAAAAGATTAAAAGAAGTCGTGCTTCGATCCGAACAAATGTCACCGAATAAAAATAGAACCGTAGATTCGTGTCACGATGACCTTGAGACTTCTCACGAGGTACCGAAAACCGACCGAAATTAATTCCGTAAAGTCATTGAAGTGGTTTAAGGGGCATTGGCGTGAGATTGTGAGCGTAATCGAGCGTGCACGACGATGCAATTGTGGTCGTCGGTGGTGGCGCGCACGAGCGGCTGCTCGCAGACCGCGGCCACGCGTCGAAGTCGCCGATACGTGCGCGGTAACATGCTCCAATTTGTCCCGTCGAAGTCAAACGTCCGTCATAGCGTGCGATATTTGCGATCGTAATTTCCGAACGAAGTAAGAAACGAGTGGTACATTGGTGAGTCGGGTCCGTCATTCGGTCAATCAATCACCAAAGCGCGCTGCGCTTGCGCGATAATTCGCAAACAGGTGCACGCCGCTCCGAATCACAACACACCGCTGTCACGCGGAAAAATCGCGTGGTGCATTTGTTGCGCGCAAATCACGGCAATGAATTGTTAAAATCGTTCGAATCAGTGGCTCCAAAAACGTGCACCAAGCATCGTTCGGTGGATATGACTCACGCTTGGAATTTTCCGTAAAACTCGTCGCGCAATCAGATTTAAATCGTGATTTTGTGAAACATTTGTTGCACTTCGCGATTTGGTATATATACGAGTGTGTGTGTGTGTGTGTGTTTAAACAAAAATTGAAAATAGCGAGAACTTGTAAGTGTTTGTTGATGGAACGCTGGTTCGCGGTGCGCTTTAAGGGACACTTGTTTTGCATTTTGAACGCGTAGTCGTTGAAACTGGTAAACGGGGAAACCGCAAAACTGCGTCCGCGTCTTGCGAAAATTCTATCATTCGCACAACTGCGCTTCTGGCCGTGTCGCAATTATTAATCCAATTCCATTGACGCAAACGCTTTGCCGGGATATATTTCATAGACAACAAATGACATTAAATGATGTGCGACAAATACTGCGTTTTTGATTATTGGTGTGTATTTGGATCCAATTTGTTTTTGGACAAAATTTTAAATAAACATATTTTCTGTGGAATTAATGCGTTGCATTTTGAACATTTCGGCAGTCGCGTTTTGAAGAAATATCGGATTCATATTTGTCTTGCATAAACACAAAACATTTTTTTTTCATTTACATAAAACTGAATATAAAATTGCGAGTTTTTGTCGCGACGCGTCAGCGCGGCTTTTTTTTTACTTTCGTATTACAACCCTAAGGATATGACACCTTCAATTATTCATCTCGTTCCCGGTGTCAGATAATGTAGATTAATTGTAGAATAGAATAAATTCATCATTTTTGTTTGGAATTTCCGTTGAAGTTTATAATAAATATCCGCGGGTGCGTTGAAAAATGTTTCGAAAAGTATACTCGCGCGACGTGATAAAAGTTGAAATAAATCGACCGGGCGCGAAGTATTGTGAAGATGAGACGAATGCAGAGTAAAAATGGGAGAAGAGAGACGCGATCATATGTCATCGATCCAGAGACTCGTGATGTACATGCTTGAAAGGTTTCCGAGACGCGTAACAAGCGTTAGGACGTAAAAATAGCTGGCAAAAAATTGTCATTTGATTCATGCGCTAGAATGTAATGTAACGGTAAAAAATCGTCGCTTATACCTCGCTTAAACTGAATTATAATTCGTTACTTTGTACAAATTTGATTCAGTTGTTTAGAATTATACGAAATTCGAGTGCAATCAATTGAAGTTGAATTCTTCTTATTTTTAACGATTAATTATGATCAAAAACGATTGGTATATATGACAAATAAATTGAAATTGAACAATCCAACGAATTAACGAACTCATTATAAAGTCTTTAATGTAACCATGAAAATTACAATTGTTTCGTCAAAATGAAAACAATTTAATAGTTTGAATGACTGCCACGCTTAATTTAAAAGCATGTAACTTGATTGTTTCACTTAAATCGCATTTTCCATTTCATTGAAGCTCATGAAAGTGATGAATGAATCTTTGACGAAATCCAATGATCCTGGGACGGTCTTTGTTTCGAAGACTGAAACAACTGTGTCAATATTATAACTAGAGCAATTATAGTTATTCTCTTCTAATCTGACCATGAGTTACACGAGATCGATCTGATATTGGTTTTTAGAGTCGGTTGAATAATTTTGTTCGCAAAAAGATGAAGAAAAACGTTCATGTGTGCGACCTCGAGGATTCAAGCAAATCTACAATTTTAATTCGATCTTTTATTTTTCTTGATCCATACTGTGTAATTCGAATCTCAGATTTTTAAAAACTCAATTGAATTGCTTTAATATGTATACAGTAAGGATATTTTGGAATTCCAGTTTTCGGGTTAACTCGGTGACGTAAATCCCTGCGATTGTCGTTATTCACGCAGAATTGAGGATCAAATTGAAAAGTTTGAAAATTAAAAACAAATGGACTGAGAAAAATTTCTATTAAAAATTATCGTGCCAAAACAGTACTTTGATGCGATGTTTGTCAACAAAGAATGATTACCGTTAATGCGCAGAAAAAAATTAAGGAAATCGAAGTAATGTTTACGATATTTAGGTCATTTTTACGTGTTGACAAACATTGTATCAGAATACTGTTTTGACACAGTAATGTTTAATAGAAATTTTTCTCGGTGTGTTTAAAAAAAATTGTTGATTTTTGCTAAATAAGTAAATTAATAACAAATAAGTATTTAATTATAAAGGCAAGCTTAGATGAACCGAACTTAAACTCGGATAGGTGATCGATGTATAATTTGTCTTATATTTTTTGTTTTATTTTTACGCTATATATTTTTTAATTGAACACCAAGAATCTGAAAATATCAATGCAAAAATCAATATATTAATTTGATTAAATTATTCTATAATAGTTGTGTACTTTTTTATTACAAATATTTTTTTAACTGATAAAATCTTGACAACATAACAAATTCAGGACGACAGTATGTTGAATAACGGTGTAATGAAGTTGTAAAAAATGTAAATGTTACAAATAAAATTTGATGGTTAGAATTTAGTTATACTTCGTGTATTATAAACACGCTTCGGTGCGAGTCATTCAGATCGAATTAACGTATACTAAGTACTGCAATAACATATTAGAATTCGAATAACAACTTTTTTAAATCTATTTTTAGAAATTCGTCGTTCGAATATAATATCGAACTTTTTAATACTTACGGGGGAGAGAAGTGTTTTACACTTCCTAATCCTAATTGGTTTCGATTTTACCTCCCCTTATATATCAATCTGATATATTAACTTTGTTTTTTTTTCACCAATTCCCCTCATTTTTCATTGTAGATTAAAACAACGCTTAGAGACACGTAACGTTTATTTACACATTTTAGGTAGCTTATTATGACAAATAAAATTCATAAACATTAATATTAACATTAAAAATATAAAATAAAATATAATAATATGAAGCAATTTTTCAATCTGAACGCCAACTGAAAAAAGAAACCACCAAAAACTTTATATTATATATTAAAAAACTATATAGTTTAAATAATAATTTAAATGACTTACCCCACTTTTACGGTTTATATCACTACACCGAGAGAAATAAATGACGAAAAATTACTATATCAACATCATTAATTCGGAACCACACGGAAAAAACATATATTTAACATTTACTATATAATATATCAAAAGTAGGATATACTTGAAAATGTTATAAAAATTACTATATCATATATTAACAATTTCTACATAAATTGAATATAATATTGTGCGCATTCAAAAGTTTAATACATTATATAGTAATTTTTATAGTATTTTCAAGTATATCCTACTTTTGATATATTATATAGTAAATCGTTGGATATGTGTTTTTCCGTGCATAAGTGAAGAAACATAATATTTACTATTTTTAAAAGAAATATATTATGATAAAGTAGTATTTTTCTATGTAAAAAACTTACCTGATTCTTGTAAAAACAGTAAATATTATTCTTTTTCTCTTATGATTCCAAATTAAGGATAATTTTTCGTCACTTAATTCGCTCGGTGTACCCTGTACAGAACGTATGGACATGTAATAATATCACGGTAATATTATTTTTTATACAATTTTATACAAACAATATCAGACGTAATAATATTAAATATTCTTGCTTAATAGGGTAGTTTTTAATTACCGTTTTACAAAGTGCAACGTGATTCGTTGGAATTTCATTTTATATATATTCACCAAGAAATCAATGATTTATAAAAAATAACATTTAAAAACGCCATACAATACAACAATCCACCATCGATTATACTAAAATCAAAATTGTACCGTTCATCGCACGCGAACCTTATACAATCGTCGTTTAACCGTCATATGAACGTCAGACACAAAGCAAACATTTATTTCACGTGAATGCCCGTGCGTATTAAGAATATTTAAATACGCTATCTTGAAAATTGTTTGCACATTTAATTACAAATGGTGTCGTGAATTCGATAAGATCAGATTTTCTTATCAAAATTTCAGTGCAAGGAATGATAGCGTCTGATATTAGTCTACTATTGGAAAACAAAATACGACTACATTCGTTAGTGCTTTCGTCACAATCGACGACAGATTTCATACGGACGGCAACTCGAGTGTGGCTAAACAATGTTCGTCAACGGAAGGACAGTACTTCTATTCACATTTGCACTTCTGATCAGTAAGTTCTTTCAATTCAACACGTTCAACGCGTTGCATGAATTTCGTGAATTTTATTGTAAACGCGCGTACGTAGCGCGTTCCGTCGCGGCACAAAAGAATGTTTCCGAAACTCAACGAGAGCGGCATTTGTTGTCGATAAATATTTTCAAATTCCGATTCAAACAACACAATCAACTCCGAGGTCCTTATTTTCGTCGAAATACCATTCGTATTATCCGCCAACTGCGACTCAATTAATTATTACGAAGCGCGTGCGGTATTATCAGTGTCAACAAAGAAACAGTTGCGCGCCGAAATTTGACGTGCCGTTATTATCGCGTTTGTCGAAACAAAAAAAGCACGATTTTATTATTGAAATTAAAATTCAGCATTAACTTATTTTCGGTCGCTTTTAAAATCGCGCCTCGAAGCCGATGACAACTCGCGAGGAAAACGATTACACTTCGTTGGTGTTTGTTTGTTCGGATTGGTAAACACGACGCGCTGATCGAATTGTGCCAACTTAAAACTCATTTTCATTCATATTTACAATCGTCGCGATTTTCAAACGCTTCTATTGACACGAAACAAATGCCGCGGACCTTGGAATAAAATCCGATTCCCTCGCACGCTTGTGAAATTCCGATGACTTGCGTGGATCGTCTCGGACTTGCATTTTGAATCCTCACCAACGATGCGAACGCGTGATCGATATCGTGATGATTTGACGCCGTTCAATGTCGTTTTATTTTGTTATTCGCAGGCCATGGTATTTGCAGCTCAGCGAGCAACAAGAATTCAACGAATTCCGAGCAAAAATCGAGCGCTGACGAAGACAACAAAATCCAAGTATTAGACACATTCGTCTCAAAGAACACTTCGTTGACGGTCAACAACGGTCAAAATGGAAACTCGACTGTGGAATCCACCGAAAACGAAAATATTACCGTTGCAACCACTAAACCTGAACCAAATGGTACCGGATTTGCTTATATAAATATCGAGCCCTTCTGAGTATCCCATTGTTTATGAGACACCATTGTTTATTCTCAATCGCGACATTTTAATATTAATATCCACGCAATAAATCAAACAAAGACAAAACCCCCGAGAAAAAAGAAACGGAAAAAGTATTTCGTATATTTGTGAGTCGTACAAAAAATGTTTCTGTAGTATTAAAATGGTAATTAATAATCGGACCACTGTAATCCGTTTTAACTCGAAAAACGTGCTTACGCGAACTTTTATTTTTTGTGTCTATATTTGTGTAGTTTAATCATACGTTAACACACTTTGGCCGATAATGAAGGTTCATATTTTGAAAGAGTATTAGTTGTTCGCGTGTGAAATTGTTTTCTTTTATTAGCGAAGTAATTGTTCTATAATGAACGTGTACAATAATTAATATGAAATATATATATATATAGCCTTTAGAAATTGAAAACACATTTCTTAAAATATATGCAATATTATTCGAATCTTATTTAATTGTTTGAACTTAATTAGAATTGTGTTTTAATGATTCAATGACATATATAAACTGTAATTACAAAATTCAAACACGCACACTCATTATTATACCTATATATGTAAATACACGAGATCGTACGCGTGCGCGTATTATAATGTTTACGTTAAAGTAGAATTCAACTTAAACGAAGATTTAGATTTTTCCGAAATGTGTGCAACTTGTCATTGTATAACAAAATTCGTTCACTTGACAGCTTATAGTGTTGACGTACATATAATATATCACTGAAATTTTGTGAAAGTTCCCACGTTCTCCCCCCTTTTAATATCTTTTAACTGTTCGTGTTTACCAACAAACAATTTTATCTTCCTTTATCGAAGCAGTTTTTTTTTTCTAACAAACTTATTTTTTCATTAAATGGAAGCGATAAAAATATGTACTATTTCTTTTGTTCAATACTATATATACGCAACCAATCAAGTCCCGCGACTGGAGGAATAAGTTTCAATTTTTGTTATCAGATTAAGTCATGCTTAATATATTTTTTATCGCTACGATAATGTTATCGAAAATAATAGTTTTATAAAAAGAAACAGAAAGTTTTTTTTGTTACAAATAACGAATCTATTTCGATCGGCTACAACTGTCACCTAGACTCTGTATACCTATATATATATATATATATATATATATATATATATGGTTTATTAAAATTATTGATATTGTTTTTTTTTACTGGATTTACATTGATAATAATTAATCCAATCAATTCGATCAATAATTAATTTACTCATTTTAGTAACAGAAGCTGCCCAGGTTACAACAAAGAAAACCACAGAAGTCCCGCATGTCACAGTGCCGATTTTGACAACTAATACACAGGCACAGAAAACTACACAAAACCCAACAAATTATGAAATTATAACAAAAAAATCGCCAACAACCGCTCCAATTAAATCTGCTTCTAATTCTACGGCCACTTCTACTACTCTTAACAAGCCTACTCCTTCCTCTACTAGTACGACAACTACTACAACTATCAGTACTACAGTATTAGGTTAATATGATCTGTTTTTATCAAAACCGCATATATATATATATTGATTTTATAATTATTTCAAAGATTTGTCATAATCTAGCATTGTTATTTAAATTATACTTTTTTGTTTAATAAGGGATATTAAGAGAAGAATATAATATTTAAACAATTCATAAACACAATCAATGTATTAAATGTTTTATATAATTGATATAAATCAGCTTCCTTCAACACTTTACAGTAAATTTTAGACTTATCTTTTTCTTTATTCCATTTACCTGTGACAGAACATAAAAATTAATGTACTATATATTATACAATAAATTTAATATTACTAATATACAGAAATTGTAACAACAAATTCAATACATTCTGATGCAACTACGATATCGTCTACAACATCGACTGAATCTGTGACTGAAACAAGCGCTAAACCTACGAGCATGTCCAAACCTTCAGAAAAAATGTCCGTTGGATACATTGCTTTGACGGCCACGCTGACTATATTTATTTCTATCACTGTCACATACTTTGGTCTTGTATTATGGAGGAGATATCTTGAGTAATTATTTATGATTAATTAATTGTTTATAGATATAAAGTTATATCTTAAATATTTATATATATATATTACACTTATTACAATTAAAATAATTACATTTGTTGTATTTATATATGAAATATTATAATTTTATTTTACTTTGATTATTAAAATATGAGTATGAACAAGTAAAAATAATTAACGCTGATTTGACAGATAAACTAAACAATCGCATTAATTTTAGATATCGATACGGCAATCGTCAACTGTTGGTGAATGAGATGGAATTTGACAGTACCACAGATTTTCGTCATTTCGAAGTGAGTTACCGAAAATATTAACGCAGCATAAAACAGTTATAAATAATATTTTATCTGTATGTTGTAGCTGTAATATTACACCGCGAGATACGTGATGTATAACTCGATACACTACAGGACCGTGTTGCATCTATGAAAAGCATATAAGAATAATTACAATCCTTGGCCCTGTAATGAACAGTATTACAAATACAAGTGTTTTTTTTATGAAAAAATGGAATGGTTGAACTAAGTTAAATTGTTTTTGGAAATGTTTGGAAACACGTTTGTCCAAACAAACTTAAACGTCTTTGATAATTTTATAATAAAATTAAAAGAGAATACAGTGGCATTGCAATGCATTTTAAGAGTTCCGTAATTTCCAAACAAGATTTGTTTTTAGGAAAATGTTGTTAAAGTGTAAATATTGTAGGTGTATATTAAGAAAGTACATATATGTAAGAGACAAGATTGAGGTAAAATAAAATGGAATTAACAATTATGTTTGTACATAACTATGTAAACAATTTATTTTAAAAAATAATTAATTATTTTATGCTATTTTGATGTAACGGAGTGCAAAATAGCACTTCCAGATATATTTTGCCAATTGAAATTGAATTCTAACTACATTGAATAGTTTGAACAACGCAAGCAAACTTTTATTTGATTGCAAATGCACTTATGTACGTTTTTTTATAGATATATCTTCTTTTTTAAATTCATTTCTTCTTTCGTTCTACCACCAAGGGCCCAACATTGTCGTTTGTACATGAGTTATGATTACCATGAGCACCATCGCAATAAGGCCACTGCAAATTAAGAAAAAAATTATTTAAAAGCAATCATAAATTGTAATTATTGTTTTTTATGAAAAAAAGTACTCACGTTTTTAGACCTCCAGCAGCGACAAAATGCTGCTTTATCTCCAATATCTTCAATATCAACTGAATCTACAACCTTTTTAGAATATTTTTTGATATCTGGATTTACCCAACCACACACCTAAAAATGATTATATAATTAATTATATTTAAATAATAACATGCATTTCCTTTTAAATTTGTTTACTTAATAACAAAATTAAGGTTTTTGAAATCTTTGCTTTATTACATAATAAACTCATGTTATTTATTTTATGGCTATGTTGGAAATTGACTGAAAATACTGGCAGTGATTTGTTAACAAAGAACAAACATATAGACTGATTTGAAAAGAAGAAAGATGCATGATTAATATCATTACATTCGGTTAATTTCCAAACATGGCCTAAATGCACACAATAATAGAAAAATTATTAAGTTACAATTGAAAACTTGTATTTTATTAAAATTCTTTTATAATTTTTAAAATAATTTTGTCATTAATTAGGTTGTAATAATAATGATTTAAAAATATACACATTAGTTTAATATATAATTTGAATTTTAAAAATATTGAATTACTTTTAATAAAAGTTGTATAATAGTTCATATATGTTAAAATACAAAATTGAAAATTTTAATTTATATATTGTTTCTATGTATGCAAACAAATTATTGTAATGTTGATATAAAAATGATAATTTAAATATATTCAGTGATTACAACACTGACAAATCATTTTAAATATGTTTATATACATTTTAGTAATTCATTTAAATCAAAAATAGGTCAACTGCTCTGACTATAGTATACTTTACTGGTCATAGTTGAATATTAAAATACTATCTTATTTATATAAATATTCTTATTAAATTGTGTAAAAATTTAACAATCACTAATTAATTATAATAATATGTAATTATTTTCGTACATACTTCTTAATGTAAATATATCTTTTTACAATAATTTTTTAAACTGTGATGATTCTACATTACTTACAATGTTACACAATTATCAAACCAATGCAAGATTAATAAAAGTTTAAATAAATGAAAGTCATCATTCTTGTATATTTTTGTCAAATATAATATCTGTAATTACAAGTCTCAGTTAAATGTATCTTCAAAATTTTAAAATATAAACAAACCATTCTTAAGGAATTCTGTTTCCCCGAAATAGAGAATTATAAATACAAATGTTTTAGGTAAAATTAAATAACAATTAAGTTTTATTTTCACTAAAGATTTATAAAGTTATTTTAAAAACATAAAAGTTAATATTTATGTTAGAGATTCACATGAAATAATATTATATAATATTTTTTATATATATTTATAAATATAACAAAAATATTATATTATTTGTTATTGTGTTCATTAAAAAAATTAATTATTAAGATTTACTGAATATTAATATATAT
>JABFQC010002570.1:0-15790 GCA_022817085.1 Psilanteris sp. ZL-2020
TAATTTTTCTTACAGAAATTGAAAAAAAAACTAATAAGTTAATATTTTGTACTGTTTTTACTATTATATTAACACAATACTCACTATAATAGTAATTTTTAACCGAATAATTTTCTCCGTGTACAAGATTTTCCAAATCATTTTTCTCCGTGTAGTTACGTAGGTCACAAATTTAAAAGTTAAAAATACCCGTCAACAAATATATACATATACTGACGGAAAAAAAGTTGTAACAACAATTATTTGTTAATAAAAATATTATTTTTGTTTGAAACAATTAATAAATAGTTGAAATAACAAAGTATACATTGTTAATTTAAATGTAAAATATAGTTGATGTATTTTTTCTTACATGGCATCACTATATAAAAAATTACTTGAATTTCAGTTGATAGTACACTGAACTATTTATCTTATTGTTTCGTGTATAATATTTATTTGAATATAAAGTTTAACTTTATATACAGCTAAATTTCTGTAATTGACACGAAGCTGCAGCAGCTTGTTGTTAAAGCGTTACGTTCAAAATTTCAGGGTCCTGTGTTCAAATCCTACTATTGTGTTTCTTGAATTACCTTTGTATTATTCAATTATATTTATTTGAAAGAAGTAAAGTAATTGTTTAGGTAAATATTAACAATTAGTTAAATGAACTATAAGTTTCTTTAATAGAGCTAAAATTGTCTATTCTCTATCTATTATATATATATATAACTATTTTATGTAATAACCTCAACGAAAATATTTATTTCTTCGTATACAACTATTAAACATAGTTAAATCAACTATAATATAATTCTCAGCACTATGATTTTTGTCGGTGTATGGCTCATATTAATATAACATATGAAATGAATATACAAAACTTAATGAATAAACAAAAAATAAAGCCTACAAAGTAATATTTAATAAATATAGATTAACATTAAAGGAAAAACATTACAATATTATAAAATAATTATTTATTTAAAGAAACTTATAATGTTATATATAACATTACGTGAGATTATCAAATTCCACGTTTAATATAATCTACGAACCTATATATACTCGGACAATAAATTGTATATATTGGATGGTATATATAAGATGAATATTATTAATGAAAATGATGGATAATTTAAGAAGAAACATTTGTTTGGACGCAAGTAATTCTTCATGGTTGTATGATGTTGCCAAAAGACGAATGTCAATTTTTATCTGTATAATCTATATAAAATATGGAATTCATATTTTTTAATGTACGAAATAAAAACACGTGATATACTCAGCATTTACATTTTCAGTAATACATTTCATGTTTACGTAAAGATATAAATTAATTCATTCTAATAATTTCTAATTATTCAAATGTTTTAAAATGTTATCGTTTACTTAATAATTTATTACATACGTACACAAATATATCTATATATATAATAATGGTGCAAATTTTTACAGTGCATACCGACAGTTGAAATAGATAATTAAAAAATTGCGCAGATTAATTACACATACTTTAATCTAATAATATACCTTATTAATACTAAAAAAATCCACTATCCATCTTGTAGAACATTCGATGAACAAAAATCGTTTACTAAAGTATAAATAAAACATTGGATTGCTACTTAAAGCGTTAACAATTATATATCCCTAAAAGTAAATATAAAAATATATAATTTTTGCTATAAACTATCGGCACCAATTAGCGTGTATACAGAAATGTTATGAATTCTTAAGAAGACCCCCTAATAAAAATTTGATCCGGCATGCCATATCAATATAGTGTGGCTATTATCAGATTTGTGTTATACATTATTTAAGAAAATCCAGAAAAAACGTATAAGAACCATATACGGTCTTCCAATAACCCATGTGGAAATTTACAAATAGGACAATATTGTCACAATACAGACCCCCAGTTGCCGACCGTTGACTGCCAATTGTTAAACTGTATTCATTTGCGCTATTCCTATTATTTATACATGTTTCTAATTGAAATTACGATAATAACAAATATTAAGTTTCTTTATTTTAATGATTCTATTTAAAACACAACCCATTAACATAAGCAATGCATATTTTACATGTAAAGTCATATTTATTATATTATTGAAAACATGTTTTTAGAACGGTCACCCATCCAAGTAACGGTCGTCGTCTATGTTGCTTAACTTTGCTATCCGCTGCGTGTCGCTGTTACTCCCCCCACCATGCGCTCGAATGTCTTGCGGTGCTATTTGGATGGTTTTGTTATAAGCCGACTTGTTATAAGCAGACGTGTTATGATATTTATTTTAATTGTAGAATTAATCATGGTAAAAGAATCTGTGCGATAATGGGTCTATCGTAAAGTCAATATTGGGACAGTATTTAAGCCTATGCATGGCTTACAATATCGGGCCAAGTGTGGACCATTTGTAAGCTTTGGCAAAGTTCCGAAATTTCCACATGGGCTATTATAAAAAGTAATTTTTAGAATTTCTCTTTAATACCGCCAAATTAGTATTATAAATAACAATTTTCTAAGTTTAATTTTTCTGAGTGTATATATAAATACACTCATCATTTCGGCGACACCTAACATTAGGGTTTAACTACTAGACTGTATTTTCGGAAATTCGGAGGGAGTTTTCACCTACCTTTAAATTTCTAACAAAAATAATGCACGAAATACGACAACATTATATATATAAACCCCTTGTCGGAGACATTTTACGGCGCTGCCGTATTTCCGATTCGCAAACACGCTAGCCAGATAAACATATTTAAATATACATTTAACAGTAATTTTACCTTAAAAATTGTTTCATAAAATACTAAATACTCTAATACTACGATTTGTAAAATTTTCATAAAATACGGATTGGTGTATGGCCATTGTCCTACTGGGACCGATATCAATTTAATGAAAGAAAAATATATGTTTTCGAAAATATTGTACTTCTGCATTTAGATATATGTTTTCACTCTAATACACGCAATTCACAAATACACATATTTCAAATGAAATGTCATAATAATTTATAATGGATATTTACCGCTTTCCATGTATGAATAATAGATTATATTAAATTATGAATAATAAAGTTTATAGATATTTGAATAAATTGTCTAGCGACAAGCATTGTTTTATAAAATATAATACTGTTTTCTTACTTTCATATTAAATACATAATATTCATAAGTTAAAGTTAAAGTTAAAGTTTCAGAATAATTCAACAGGAAATAATATGTCAAAGAAACCGAGTCAAGGAGTAGTTAATCGTGAACGTATTAAAAACATTTACATACAGACTATAATAATATCAACAATACATTTTATGGATGTAATTTGTCAATAAATAATAATTCTTGTATATATATAAATGAACTGAAAATTTGCGAGTACAACTTAATTTGATACTCTCAGAAAACTAAGTGATATAAATATTATATGAAAAAAAGTGAATTATATTGCAATTCATTACAATTAAAATTATAATGGAAACTGTATTATCAAGTTTAATACAAATTAAATTTGGGCAATTGAAACTCACTCTTTTTAGTGTAAAAACGTAGTCAAAAAATTAAAAATGTAATTGTAAAAAAACTTGAAAGTGAGAAGAGTGTTTTTATTAAATGACTAACGTATTTAAAACGACTACAACTTTTAAGTGTTCAAGTTAAGAAACATATAATGTCGGTCGTTTTTAAATTCTTAATCGTTATAAAATATTATATTGGATATCATCAATGACAAACCTTTATAGAAAGAATAAAACAGACGATTGAAAATTAACTGACTAATATTTTCGCATTTACAAACTATTCTGTTAAACGAGTTATAATGCATAGAAAATGGTCATTTCATTAAAAGTCAGTGTTTATAAATTTTATTAAAAAGAAAATTAACGAGTACTGGGTGGGTGGGTAATATATAATTCGACAGTATATGTTTTGCGTGATTACTTGGCGTGCTTAGCGTAGAGTTTTATATTAGATTTTGCGATATTAACAACTATACACGCAGAAAAATGTTGCATTAAAAATTACTGAAAGTTCAGTAAATATTATTCAAAACACAGGAACTCACGTACAAAACAAAATTTCAGTTAGAAATTAGCAAACTTTTCAGTAAACATTAATGAATGTTTGTAAATATATACTGAAAATTCTTCAATGATTACAGTAAATATTCGGTATTTTCTGACTAAATTTTTGTTTTGTCCGTGAATTACTCTTTTTCATAATATTTACTTAACTTTCAGTAACTTTTAATGCAACATTTTTCTGCGTGTATTGATTTCATAACTTATAAATTACAATTTATTACAAAACTAATATAATAATATATTTTAATAATAATAATAATAAGAAAAAGAAATTTTTATAAAAAAATTCAATTTTTTATATAATAATTGAAAGTAACATTAAAAAGAAATTTAACATATTTATCAATTATATTATATGTAACTTTATATATGTTGAAATTAAAAAACACTTGTTTCACTTGTTTACTGAATGATCAAAATACAATGAGGTTTACTGCAATACCATCAGCACGATTATTGCGAGGATTTCGACTGATAAGAAAGAATGAGAATAAATAAATATACCTACAATATTATGAAACCTTTCTTATCGACCAAAATTGAAATATTTACCGGTAATATAAAATACAAGATGATTATATTAACTTATAATTGGGATCATTGGTATATTCATATATATGTTATTAATTGTAAACTTGCATAACGCATCCATTTATACCGTTTATGGAATATATGGCATCTAAATATATAATAGTTATGATGAGTTATTTTGATGTAAAACCTATAAAACAATACGCCAGTATACCGACTGTACATAGAATTGAAACAAATTTTACTGATATATTATTCTAATATAAATTGAAACTAAATGTTTTTAAATTAAAACTTATGAATAGGTGATTAATTATCAACAAAAATTATATTATAAATAGTTTATTAACAGAATTCAGTATTGCAAACTTTATAACAAAAATAATGGTAAATCTTGTCGCCTTACATTACAAAGGAAAATATCTGTTTTACCGACTGCAACTCAGAAATTGGATTTGATTATTTATGTATAATGTCATTTACAAATGAAATAAATTCTTAATAAATAATATATATATTGCAATGATATAGCCATAATAAAAATGTTGACTAATATTTTAATCTTAAAATTACCATTAATATATATTAGATTTAAGATGCTTAATAGACGATAAAATAATATTTAATTGTGATAAATCGCTTGCTCTAACAGCTCTCAATTAAGGATAATTGAGTTGTTTTTTTTATTTTCGGCATTAATCGAATATATTCCAATCCTAAAATTTGATTGAATGGTGATGTATTTCAGTAGAATAATTTATGCTACACACTTCGATCAGTCATAAAGTATAAACAAAAAAAGACAATTTTGTAGTAAAAAATTGTTTATGCTTCTATTGATGGAAGCCTTATGGTTTAAAAACAAATATTTCGACTCAGCTGAAAAAACTGATGTGGGATTATGATACACTATTGTTATAAAGGACATTTTAAATTACAGCATACGAATCCTATATACGAATCCGAAAAAAATTTATTATATAAAAATATAATAAAAATAAAATAAAAATGAAGACATAAACACATTGCGTCAAGTTAACAGCCGAGACGCGAACCTGCGCCTCAAAGTTAGAAGTCTTAACCTTAACAAGTAAATCATCACAGCTTATGTAATATTCAATCTTTATTTAAACCATTGGTTTAAAATTTACATTTTAATATATAGATAAATAATTAAAGTACACTTACAAAATACCATTTTTAACGTAATATGCTACATATTTATAAATCGAGAAATACAAAAATATAGAAAAGAATCAAATAAAATAGAACAAAATAGTACATAATAAAGTAGAAACTCGACTACAAACCAATGTAAGTAAACATTTAATTAATACGCTAATTAAAGCAGAAATTACTTTTACTCAATAAACATTCATATTGTCTATTTATCAGATCGGAAATGACTATATCATCTTTATAAGCATTTTATTAAAAATTACCAATAATATTTGCAAATACTAAACTAAAAAATAATCATATACAATATACAAAGAACAATAATAATTTGACTTCATTTAAATAAAAATTAAAATCAATCGATTTAAATGTCTCCAACGGCATTTTAAAGCGAATGAAAGAGAACTCGAAGATTGTTCTATTCGTAAAGCCAGTCGGAAAGGGATGCATCGTAAATGGTTAATTATTACAGTTGCAGAAGTGTATATTTATTGAATTCCATCATAACGCAATATTAATAATAAATTAAAATGTTACTATTACAGACTGACATTGATCGTAGATGTCAGATGTAATCAGTTTTTTATACCGATAGCCAACCTGCGATATACGCAAAGAGCACAGTAAAGCTGTATAATGTGACATTTATGTGCGGCTGACCTCAAACGTCAAATAATATTATAAAATAATGCAGACGTGTAACACGAATATAACTCGAATGAAAATCGCAGTGTATCCAAATTTCGTGTTTTATATATAAATACCCGGTATAAATAGTAACACAAATGTCAAAATTGCTAATAACTCCGACGTCAAAATATAAACAAGGAATAAGTAAAATCGAACAAAAACAAAAACAAACAAAAGAAAACAAAAACAACAGGGACGGACGAAACAAAACAAACGTTCGTTCCCAGTTGCTAAGATTTATTTTTGTTACGCGTTTTGTCTCGTAACAATATTTTTTCGCTTTTTTGAAAGAAGCATATCATTACTTGTCACAATACGAAATATATCTGGAATGTTGCGATACTCGTGGCAACACTTTGGCAAACGTATGCCATAGATCATAATGATCCGACTTAGAAAAGATAGACGAACCGAAGTTATGTATAGTCGCACCTAAGTTTATGATTTACAGTGCCGTTGTTTTAAGGTTATAAATATTTGATTATTCTTTATTCTTTTGTACCGTAAATATCTCGTTGAATAAACGACAAAAAAATGTTAATACGTAGTTAACCTGTTAGACGTAATATAACGGTCGATGTTCCTTAATACGCTGACACAATCTGCAGTCGTTTAAAGTTAAGAAGATTTTCCACTCGATATAACGAAGACAAACATTAATTTGCAAATAAGACGCGTTTGCTTTAAAGATTGCTCGATGGCTCGTCCTCGTGAATTGAGTTTTCGCAGTTCTTAAGAAAAACCTTACATTTCGAATTATTCGCAAAGATCAGCAAATTGAATTTGCTGGTGCGAATCCAGACAGTTCGTATCATTCAAAAAATCTAAAATTTTCAGTGATTTGTATACGTACGTAGTACGTGTGAAGTACGCGGTACCATTTGTAACGATCGATGACGATTCCAGACCAACGAAATATGAGTACAAAAATATCTGCTTGTGCATAATATGCATGTAAAATATATTATTCATATAATACCGGGTCATTTAACCATTCCGTATGCAAGTGCACAGTCGAGGGTGATAAATATAAGTTTCAATTATTATTCCATGATATGTTTATTTATGCGTACACATTTGGTATTTCGAAACTATTATTTTCACGAAAAAAGTGTGATTTTTTATATCAATTAGTATATAGGTTTTAGGATTGAAAGATTTTTTTTACAAAAGAAATTATTGTTTTCGCGCAGCACTCTAAAAAGGTTTCGACAAGGACTGACCAGTGTTGTCAGATTATATCCTGCTGAATTGACAAAAAGCAGCGTTGCCAAATAGACACTCGCTGAAAGCAGTTGTGTTGTTACTTAATTCGTAAGGTAAATTTAATATCATCTTTAAAATTTCCTTGTAAAATGCTTAACTTACCGAAACATTAATCTGGCAAGAAAGATATAATTATCCTCTATATATATGTTAATTTTTCATATAATTAATTGCTCGTTTAAATTCTATTGTTATAAGAATTAACATTGAAATACAATGATATAAATACAATGGTATTCAACATTAAAATAGTTTATTAAACAAATCAGCAATGATTTTAGGTTTGAAATCTATTTAAATCGCGCGCCTTTTTCGAGTTTGCAATGTTGCCACATCGTAATATGATATTTTCATGTATGTGATACGTCAAAAATGTATCAAAAAACTGACGTTTTATAATTTCAATTTTTAGATGAAATTAATGCATTAAGTTACTGAGGTCAAATTAATTGTCAAATTATTAATGAGATATCAAATAAAACTCAAAATATTTTTCATTACTTTTAAGTTTTTTTTTCTTTATAACTACACTCTTAGAAATAATCTATTTGACGTAAAATTATGTTTTGGAACAAATTAAAAAAGGAAAGAAAGCATATAAATACACAAAATAAACAAAGACGAGTAAATGTTTTTTATTTATTTATTTAATGTTTATATATTCTGTCCTTTTTTAATCTGTCTTTAAAATTCTAAAATCTTGAAATAAAAGGATCGTTTTAAGAATGTAAGTAGGTGATTTTATTTAACTTTCAGATTTTTACTCTATGTACATTTCTCTACAAAATGTATTTCTTCCAACACTTGTTTTTTTATTCATTCGTGTTAAAATCTCGAATCCGCAGTATTCCCAAGTATAATCGGATAATTAAACAAAGAACATACGTGTCAATCGATATATAGGAAATCGTTTCGCAAATCGTTTGCATTAATCAATATTAACTTCGATTTCACAAAGAACTAATTAACTTGCAACGACGAGTTCGTCAAAACAGTGGTGCCAATTGCCAATATTCGACTCAACCGTCCAATCAAATTATTTTTCAAGTCTCGAACCCAGTCTTCTTCGCACGTTTATATTTTATAGGATAACAATTTTAATATTTCAACTTGTTAATGCTTTAATAAACTGAATAATAAACAAACATAAATAAATAAAACTAAATTCGTTTTCTTCTTCCATTACCCAGGACTGGCTTCCATTTTTAATGCCCGTTACTACTTACTTCTAACCATTTCGAATTGTCCGCGTATCTGAAGGAATTTGGTGCTATTAAGAACACGAAGTAAAACCTGGATATCGCGTTATCAAACGCCAAAGTTATGTAAAAATTCTTTTTTATGCATAAATGCCACGATCAAGTATTTAATCCGGTGCGTCAAAATTAATTTGATTTTAAATATTATTTTATAACATATTTGAATACCGCGTATTAAATTTTAAAACAATGTTTGAGCGAATTCCTGATAAAATTAAACGGGGGTTAAAAGAAGAGATTGTTCGAATAAATGAGCAGTTACCGCGATTCCACAGATTACATTCCTAGATATATATCTAATCTGACGAAAGCAGATCTTTAATTGTAACGAACCAATTTATTTTCAAACGTTATGACAATTGGATTCAACCGGACTTGACCGCCGTTTAATAATAATATACACATTGTACAAATTGTATTTCGCGTGGCAGCATTAAATTCGCACATTATTATAGTCGTGTGATTAAAACATGGCGCATTATTGCAATTACGTCGTGTAAACAAAGAAAAATGAAGTTTAGCCGTACGAAAAAATGGCTCAAAATTATTTAATAAATTCCTTTGTTTCTAACAAAAGTTCCACCAAAGTATAATTTTATAAAGCAATTTAATATTTCAGAAGAGGAATTTACTGCTTTTTGCGCTACTACGTAGACATATTTCGTTATCAAAGAGTAGAAATTATTATTACCGCACACTACTTCATACTGACAGTCTTTTGTAATTTGTTATTTATGAACAGAATATTTAATGAAATCTAATTGCGAATGCCTAGTATTGTACGTATAATATTGTCCAGGAAAGTAATAAACCAAAAACGGTATATATCACAGAGTTTGAGACTTGAATTCAACAATTAAATAAATATAAGTTACTGATAAAAACTTTTTTAATCTAATTACGCGTAATAAATATTCAACGTTCTTTTTACAGTCGCTCAAACGTATGAAAAGAATAGCATATAGACGCTATTTAATTTCTAGAATAATACAATTTATATAATATTTAAATTTATATAAAATATAAATATATATATATATTAATAAAATTCATTAATTTTATTACACACAGTTAAAATTTATATATTCTAAAGATGCAACGAAACGGTTGGTTTCAAAAAATATGACAAACGAAAAATAAATAAAAAGGTCATGTTCTTTTATTTTTAAAATGTCACTATTAATAGAAGAGCAAAAATGGAGTATAAACAAAGGACCAAAAGAATGTAAACGAACGATTTTTGTATATAAACAAAAGTGTGTTTATTCAAATTATTAACACTGTTTCACAAGTGTAACACTCTTAAGCGACGCGAAATACTAAATAAATTTAATAATAATAACCGATTAAGTGATATATTAGTTGAGTATTTTAAGTTTGTTTATATAATGTTTAGCTTATTTGAAGAAATTTCACGAAACTTGAAATGTCGGTGAAAAAACTTCTTAGTCAGACGCAGACGTGTGAATGTTATATAAAGCGTATTAAATACAACAATGCAAATATTTTATTTTTTATTATTGCTTATTGTGACTCAAGTCGTAAATGACATTTGATAATTTCAATAACAAAATTTATCCACTACAAAATAGGATTTGTGAAATAAGCAAAACATAACTGACCTTTGCATCGTATCCAATTATTTCTTGTGTGTTTATATTTATATGTATTTTATTGTGATTTTAAATACTACAGTTCACCATCTGTATAGCAGTATACATTTTTATTATTTATTTGATCCTAAAAATTACATTATGTTATATATTTATATTTTCTAGATTCCTGTATACATTTAAATTAATGGTTTATTTTTTATATATATAAATTCGTAAATCAGTTAAGTTGAAGGTTAAACGTGATTTTATCGGAACGATGCGTGGCTTTACTATTATTTATTTTGTAATTGAATGTTATTGTTTTTTTTATTGTCGTTGTTAACCTACAAACAAGCATCAATGTCGATAGCAACTGTATAAAATTATTTAATATGTACCGCGCTATGATGCAGCAAAATATTGAATGTAACTATGCTAGAACGAAATTTTTTGAAATTTGAAAGGAAAATATGCTTTTCAGGAAGCATAGCTTAACACGCGGATGAATTTTTCATAAGAAATGTAATTTTCTACCAATAGTGCAATGGCAAGGTACATAGAAACCAAGATTGCACTGAATTTAAACGAAAGTTTTTCGCAACTTTGAATTCATTAAATGTAATATTTAAATGACATTATAATTGCATGCTAATATGGTAAATAAAAGTAAAATAAAAAATGTATTATATAAAATAGTTGTGCGTACCTTTTATTCAACCTTATATATTTTATCAAAATAAATTTTGTCCTATTTTTGGCAACATAGTTGTCAATAAAAATTATAAATAAATTTAAATAATAATAAAGTTATTAAAAAAAAAACAAAACAAAAAATCCTGTAAAATAAATTTGTTTACTTAAATTATAAACTATATATTATTTTATTTATTTTATTGTATAATTATAACAAAATTAAAATAGCTATTGCGAGAAGACGATGTTCATTTTTACGAAATAAATTATCTTGAAATTGACAACGATATATACATTTTGGAATTATACATAAATAATAACGCAAGTAATCCAAAAATCAACATAAAATGGAATTATTGTGATATTATACATTTATACAAACTAATATCACATTTAATCCATATTTAAATTCAATCGATTGAATTTCATATAGATTAATCAATTTTTGTCTGTTACAAATAGTATCGAATTATCTTGTTTTTAAAAACGCTGAAAATTTACAATAAATTATCAACAAAAATGTTAAAACTTAAACTTTTTGAAAGGAAAAATAAAAGAACAATAAATGTATAATACAAACAATATAATATATAATCTACATTTAATTATAGTTAATAAAATTATTTACATAAATAGTTCTTCTTTATACGAACAAATAATATTTTTTAATTTTCAGTTGACTACGGATATGTTTCAATTCGCTGTAAAAATGATATCATGGAAATGTATATTAAATGTCTTAACTTAAGACACCAACGTATGAATGAGATACACGAGTAACTTAGTGTATTAAGACAGCCGAATTAATTAATTAAGTGTTTAACATATACGACATGGGTGTCATTAATTAAGACATTTTTGAAATAATTGATTAGTGAATATCTTAAATTAAGACACAATTGATATAATTAAATGCATCATCTATCTCAATTCACTTGTTAATGTTATTAAGATTTCTTCAGAATACTTTTTTTTGCAGTGAATGACTTACTTTAAGATACGGAGTGACTTAATTAATCACACCCAGTTATCTTAATTAACTTTTGCTTTTTATTAAGACGTCTTCTTAAATTACATCAATTTTAAGTTATACTTATTTTTCTACCGAATACGTTATTTATTAAAACATTACGTTTTAGTGCATCAGATTAAGATTTTCGAGTCTTAAATCAAGACACATGAAAAGAACTTAATTTCATAATCGCACGTCTTACTTTCAGCCCCAAATTGACTGAATAAATTATATCAGGTGTCTCAATTCACTCCTGCATTTTATTCAAATATCGGCGTCTTAAATTAAGACACACCCATGGTACTTATTACACCGAATGTCTTACTCTAATAAGGTAATTTAATTCAAAACGTCATCTTCGTTTATTTACTCGTGCATCTCTCATTAAGATCTCCAAGTTTTAAACCAAGACACTTTTGGGATACTTAATTGCATAAATCACGTCTTACTTTAAGACACAAAATGACATATTGTAGGCGAAACATTCAAAACGAGCGACGCCTTATCGGAGCTGGCTTTAAATGAATTAAAGACTACCGTCACAAACTGAAGCATCTTTATCATTCTTTTTATTCGAGTGTCAGATTGCATGATGAAATCAACATGACATTTTCATTGGCCGATTGTCCACTCCAGTGGAAGAGACGCTCATTCACAGATAGTTTACAAATCTGCTTACGACGTGGCGACCAGTTTCATGGACACGATCCACACATTTTACATAGCCGTGAAAAATTGACATGTTCGAGTCTGCCACGTCGAACGGCATCATTCCTGTACAGTGAAATTCGTGCAATAAATGTTGCCGAAATGCCAATGAATTGACGGCAATTTGTCGTTTGCGAGCACCTTGCGATTCTTGCCTTTTATCAGGTTTGTTTTGCACTTTCTCTGTCACTCGGACAAATTATATATACACCTCGATCGTTTGTTACTCGCAGGCTTCAAAACGAAAAATACATTTAATATCCTGGACCAAAGACCGGCGCGATCCGTGGATATTTATATATATATATATATATACGTATAATATATATGTATATATTATCCGAACGCATGTATACGTCATTTATCTCGGATTTTCGGACGCAAAAATTGAAACTGAATCGGCGTTACGCTCGCATAAAAGTCTTCGGCTTCATCAAAGTAAGGTTCCGCGTATTTCATATGTAATTTCGAATATATATATATGTGTGTGTGTATAATATATATATATTAATATGCAATGCGGGCACGTATATACACGAGCTTAATAGCGCCGAGTTTGGAACTGAATTGAATGTGTAGTAAAAACGCTTTTGCTATCGATCACTGAACCCCGATAATCTTATCGGCGTTCTCGTTGGAAATTGATATAGATATGAATTTCGGCTACGTGCATTTGGAGAAGTAAAAGTAATCAAAGTAGGGTGTGCAGAAAGTATATAAAAATATTAGAATAGTTGCGGATTGTCATTAAGTAAATATGTGTCATACGTTTGCTCGAAGTTATATTTAAGGTAGTTCATTATTCGTATTAGATAAAAGTTAGCGTCGAAAAAAAAGCGACTTATTTTTGCAATGCGGGGCGCGTAAATCGCGTGGCTTGCTATTAAACGTTTAGTTAAAACAACAGGCTCTGCTGTGTCGATCGCGATTAATCGCTTAATCAATATCGTAAAGTAAAATCAGTGTCGGCTTAAGTAAACATGATACGGTTTGGCACAAGACACAAATGTGAACCCAATTTTACCACGCGAATAGTAAAATTTGGATGTTTTTTGAAAAATGATAAAAATCACTATTTAATGTACTTGCATCGTCAATGCATAATCGTAACGTTTCATTCGAATTAGATGTAGCTTTTTTATTGCAAGATATGGTAATTTTTATTGCATTTACCATGCGAAGAAAAAAATGGGGATAAAAATTACTGCGAGAACAGTAAATTGTATTAAAAAATAGAGTAAATCAGCGGTAAAATAAAATTTCAGTTAGAAGTTACCGATCTTTACCGTAAACATTGATGAATGTTTGTAAATATACATCGGGAATTTATTAATGTTTACTATGAAGTTCGATAATTTCTAATAATTGAAGTTTTGTTTCGTTTGTGAGTTATCGTGTTTTTAATAATATTTACTGAATTTTCAGTAAATTTACTGTAATTTTCCAGAAATCTAACTTGCAATAATTTTTAAAATTCCAGTCCCTTAGAGATCATAATTATTAATTATGATCATAATATCACAATTAGAAATTACGATATTATTTTAAATATAAAATTTTGTTAAATTATTCCAGATTAAATAATGAAAATTGATTTAAGTTTTTTTTATTCATTAACATTAAATTATTTACTTTCAAATTAAAAAAATTAATTTTTACTATTTACGTTTTGTAAATTGAAGGCTTGAAAAAATAATAAAACATTTAAAAATGAAAATGAATATAGAAATTTATTATTTATAATAATTGTTTAAAAAGAATTAAAAACCTAAATTGAAATTTAAACAATATTTTTGTTTATTTAACCTATTCAAATGATTTTCATTTTTAAATTACTTTACTTTCTAAAACGTAAATGAATCTTTTTATCGCGATTTCTTTTTACGAAACGTACGCAGTTTTTATTGTTTTAAATATCATATATAAGTCCAAACGAATTGTGTTTATTTAAATAATTCGCGTAATGCTCGCGAACAGTTACTATTTTTCATACGCGTTATCTAAAATCAGATCGCTATAATCACACAAAAAAATCTTTTTGCAAGTGACAGAAAAGGCAAATATTGCTTTTTAAATTAAATAAGCAACTTTCTCTGCTCTCGTCCCATAAGAATGGTATAACTGTACTTAAGTGAGAGCACAGGTTAGAGAACAAATAGTAAATGCATAAAACATGCTGTACGAAGTATTCTCAAGTGTTCCTATTATAAAGGCAAATCCATCAGTTTTAAATATCAGTTGTATTTCGAGTACTTTAAATATTTGCAAGATTATATTTCATACTTCAAAATGCCATTCAATTTGTATACACTCATTATTATTATACACATTTTTTGTTTTTAAATCATTTTTAGTTACAATTTTAGAATATTTCCTAAAAGTTCAATTGGATTTAAGTAGTTTATAAAAAGAAGTATAAATTAAGAAATTGCATCGAATTTGTTTATTTAAAAAACATTATGATAATATCTTATTGGTCAAAATTTGTTTGTAGTCTTGTTTATATATATTTTATCGCGTAATTAATTTAGCCTTGAAAACTGACATTCAAGGCTTGATTACAGTGAAATCTAATCTGAATTATAAAATATTTGCGATCAATTAATCCAAAAATAATGATTTAAGTTCAATGAGTAAATGAAATAAATTCAACGATGGAATTGTCAAAAATCTAGACCTGATGCAAATTAAGTCATGAATATGGTGATTTGATTATTTATCGAATGTTATGAATCAGAAATATGAACATGATATGTATATATATATATATATGTATACTGT
>JABFQC010002571.1:0-15790 GCA_022817085.1 Psilanteris sp. ZL-2020
TTGTACGCGATTCTTAAAAGCTGCGAATAACTCTACTCTCATTAATCATGCGAACAGTGTACCTTTTTACAATTCGCTGACTCTCAATTGGTCTTTGTATTATTTTTCGTTTCAGCTAACGAAGAATCGTCACGAAAAAGGAAAGAACAATAATCATGATAATAACGTTATTATAAAAAAAACGGCCGATTTGAAATTCGAGCGTCGCGAACGGGAACTTGGCACACGTATATTAAGTTCAGTAAATTATGTCCCGGAATAAGACTTGTAGGCGCGTATTCCGTTTCGAATTCACATCGACCTTTTTACACCTATCGCCGCGACACACCCTCCTTTTACGATACAATTCAATACAATACGACCGATACGCGTTTTAGCGCTTTCTTTTTCCTCTATGCGCTTTTGTCATCAACAATTCCAACAGACGAAATTTGGCAACGTATCTTTATTTCGCGCACGTTCGAACCAGAATCGAACGTATTTAAAGACGTTTAATTCGTTTTGAAACAATTGATCGCTGCACTTTTGTCATTGTTATGATTATGACCAATATCGTTATATCATTATTGTCATTTTTGTCACCGTTGTCGGTGTTGTTATTGTTATGATTATTGCTATTCAAATGTATAATAAATTGTTGCGACGGACCAAAACATTGAATTATTTAATTCGTCATTTCGCAATTATAAACGCTGTGACGTCAAGTCGCGCGTTTGTCATTGTTTCTGTTTTAAAAATAAAAACTGGTTTATTTGTTTATGTTCCGCGTCAACGAAAACAAAGAGTCGACGATGAGCGGATAGCGTAAACATTAGCGTCTAATTCGATAACTTATGTCACGTTGTGAAAAATAAAAAAAAGAAAAAAAATCAAAACACTGTACAATAAAAGAAAACAAAGCGCTGCGTTATTCACGCTCAATATCTTGACATTGTTCTACTTCGATAAATTTTCATGCATCAATTTTATGAAATCGTTGAAGTTAAAAAATCCAGTTTCATTGGACTTAATAGTAGAATGTTATCGAAATGACATGGTTTTGTAAAATTCCGTCGGCGTGAATATGCGACTGCTCGGCAGGAACTTCGAACGACTTTTCGAAGTCGCGCAAGAATTTCGACTGCGCCTCCGAATAATTTCTCTCGCAATAATAATTGACTTTCGTTTAATGCGAGCGTCGAGTTTGTTCGACTCCGCGAATGTAAACATTTGTTGTTTACAATGAAGCGGCGTGTGTCATGCGGGTAAAAAGAAGAAAAGGACAAACATAATAATAAGAATAATAACAATAACAATAAAAGGCGAATTATTGGAATGCCAACGTTTTAAACGAGTTTTTTTAAACATTTCGTTATTTCGTGGGTCGAGGCGAGACAGATGGCGCTAGGTATTTAAAAGACAGCGCTGGTATACACGTACGCAAGCGATGCATATACTTATGCGCTTGGCATATGTTTAAGATGCAATTTCTAAGATACATTTTCATAATCATTATTATTCGAGTATAACTTTTTAAATGCCTCGCTGCAGTGGAGTTTTGAGTGGAAGCGTTTGCAGGATTGTTAAATGAGGTTGGATGTACGCGGCGCGTTACAAAGACTCGTGAATTGATTTAAATGAAATTCATTTTTTTTTAATTTTATAGCGTATGCTTTAATGCAATGTATGTAATAATCATAATATTTAAATAATTTATGTTAGATTGCGATTTAAGACATTTTACTCAAATACAATTAATAATTTATATACACAAATACATACACTATATATATACATATATATCAGTGCACTAGTTACTTAACTAGATTCGAACCTCTGATTACCTGTTAATAAAGGACATCCATTCAATGAAATTAACTATATTCAAACTCCAAATTGCCTTATAATGAAACTTACTATCAATAACTTGCATTTATTTCAAATACCAGGCTGACAACTAAAAGAAAAAAAACGAAATATCAATATGTCAATTAAATCTCATTTCCTTGTCCATCCATAACATACCAACTTTTTAAATCCACCGTACCTCAAATGATTCTTCCCCTCTACGAGTCAAACAATCAACAAACTCAAATTTAACGAGCTACCCCGTATAAACGAGTATTCCATCTCATAATAAAATGATACAAAACAGCTTCCTTCGACTCTGTAAGCATCAAAGTTATCCCAATACAAAGTCCAAAACCTAAAGCTTGTTTTTTTTTGTCCAAAAACAAACCTAACTCGGCGATCGAAAGAAACCCGAGATTCCGCGCGACGTTTACAAAATCGTCGCTGGAACGAATTCGCGCGTCAAAAAGGCCATTAAAATGCCTTAATCCGACGCGAAGTTAACGCTTGGTATGAGTCAATTTCGTGATTTGACAAGTCGTTGTCAGTGTGCACGGTGCGCGCGTAACAACGCTGGCGCCTAACCTAAGGTGCACCTCGGGGGCCAATACTGTCGTTGCGGATCAATAGCACGTGATAGAAATTTTGCAGCTCGCTGGCGTAGCTGTCGCTGCACGCCGAGCGATGTAAACAAAGAAGCGTGCGCGCGACGAATCGCGTACAAGCCGCATCGATTTTAGCTTTGCCGCCAGCAACGAGACCGCCGCGCCGTTGTCGCTTTGACGCTTCGACGACGCCTACGCGCGTCTTCGGCCAAAATTCGGCGCCGACGAATCAACCGAGATCGAATGCAAAGGACGCCGGCAGGGTTCCGATATGTTCCTTCGTATTCTTTTGCTTTTTTCTTTTTAATTTCCCGATTCTTTCGAATTTGCGTCTTGTCGCCCGCAAATTTAAGGCTTCGTTTGATCCCCGCACGGATCGCGACGAACTGCAGTTAATTACGCTAAGCGCGCGCCGTCAAGGTTTTAACGACGCCGAGGTGACGAGCGCGCGTAAACACGCGGTCCTCGGGTATGCGGTCGGCTTGATTTATTCGTCGCATTAAAGGCACCGAATTAATCCGTCGCGTTCGAACCGAACGCGACGGAATTTAACGGCGCGGCTGTCGAATTTTCGGCGCCGTCAGCCGCGACTCGGCTTTTGCGTTGATTATAAATCTTACGCGAAGTTAATATCGCGCGACGCGAATAGTTCGATGTTTTATTCATGCGCCGATGTTAGTCAGTCGTTTATCGGAAGCTGTACCAAACGCCACGGCGACCGCCGAGAGCCGCGGGTCGCGATCTAGCGTCAGCGTTGATTAAGCGCGATTCGCCAAAAACTCAGGCGGCGAGCTAATTTTTCGATCTAATTCCGTCACTGATCCGATCAGACCTGCTCAAACCTGATTACGCATAATCTGCTCCGAAAATCTAATCGGATTAGGTCCGATCGCGTTTCAGGTCAAAGTTCGCGTATGTGTTTGCGAGATCGAAACCGGCGAAATTCGAGGGGCAAGGGGGTGGGGGGCGAGGAAAGGAAACGCGATGCAACTCGGGCCGCGGGATCGGATCGATGCGATTGTCCGTGCGCGGTGGTCCGACTCGCGTTTTGACGCGCGGTCCGAGCCGAGCGCGCGGCCAAACGCGAGGGCGTAATTTTCGGTCGAGCGGGCCAGAGAGAACCGTCAAGTAATGGCGAATTAACGAGCGAAACTTTTTTTCATTCGCGCCCGGACGACTTTCGTTCGTTTCTCTAATTATGCATGCGTTTGTTTTTGTTACAGACTAATGCGGTGAATGATCATATTACCACTTCACCTAACTCCAAACGGGTCTTTAAGTGTTGCTGGCGTAATTGTCTCGAAGTCAAAACAACTTGCGGTGCCATTGAGGAGCACATACGGCAAGTTCATTTAGGGTAAGTATTGCGATGATCGAAGCGCCAGTGCTTGTGGTGATTGTTGCCATGTGCGGGGAATGGAAAGCTGTTTAAAAGTTAGTAGTAAAATACGAAATATGTGACAGAGTGTGTCATTTTTTTTCAGACATGTTTGCCAATTTGATAGCACTAAAAGAAATCTTAATTTGTTTTAAATCTGGATATTTTCATGGAAAAGACATAAAGAGTATATCTTATACATATACTGAGTGCAATAAATGACGAAAATTACTATTTATTTGCTTAATTTGGAATCATAAGACAAAAAGAATAATATTTACTGTTTTTAAAAGGAAAAGGTGTTTTTTTATATAGACAAATACTAATTTATCATAATATATTACTTTTTAAAATAGTAAATGTTATGATTGTTCTCTTATGATTCCAAATTAATGATATAGATAGTAATTTTTCGTCATTTATTTCTCTCAGTGTGGAAAAAATGATATCTAAAAAATTACAATATATATAGTAAAATAATCAATATCCGTTCCAATTAATTTAACTTAATTCGTATTTTTTTATATGATATAGTAATTTTTGTAATATTTTCGAGACTATTTCACTTTTTGTTCAATATAATTTTTCTGCAATTTAAGACACTTTTATCGTTTCTACAAAAGACTTTTACATATAAATAAATAAAACGATCATTCTGTTTTACATTTAATATTTTATTAGTAATTTTTAATACCTGTTTTCCTTCCCTGTTCATATCCTAAAATTCAAACCCCAATTGCATATTCGTCCATTTGTAATACCCATTGGATAAACCGATTTTAGCCGGTTTCTTTCAATTGGGTCAGAAGTTAAAGAAACGAACGATTTCCAAAATCGGGATTTCACATCTGGCGATATCTTATTTCTCCACAAGCAGAAGGATGGTCGACGACGAACACTAAACCGACGCCATTTTTAGATTCGAATCCAACGTCATTTCTTTATTCGTCGCGCGGTCGTCATTTCGCGACACCTCCGTGATGAATTGCTGACGATCGTTGTCATTGTCCGGTGTTCAAATTGAAAAAGTCATAATAAGTTGCCGCGGGTATATAAGGTCGCGAAAGTGTACATAATTCTGGCGCATGTATAATAAATCGTTTGATTTTTGTTGCAAACATTAATTCAATGCTATAAGAAAATGACGAAACGATGAATGCTATAAGAAGCGGGATTAGTCGGTCGCGTCTTCCGATTCGCTTTAATGACAATGTCACGCAACCTCGTAATCGGTTCGCGAATACACCCGCGGACCGATTTCCGTCAACGCGCGAAACCGATCGTCGATCGGCCGTTCATAGATCGCCGCGCGCTCGGCATCGGCGACCGAAAAATACCCGCGCGTTATTCGACTCCGACGGCAATATATCGGATTTGAAGGCAAAACGAATGCGATAAAATAACGCGCCAATTATAAACGCTGAACAATCGAGCGACTTGTTTATCGCGCGCCGGACGAAACTCGACAAAAATGCGCAACCGAAGCACGTTCTTTCGCGGCGCGTTGCGGGTTAAATAAACCTTTCAAGGAAGCTTAACAATTTTATAGGTTACGAGCGCAACAAGTTACTGCATTGCGCGACCTTGAACCACGCGATAAGATAAAACGCAAATTATCCAGACGAGCGTACGATCGCATTCCGTTTGTCTTTGCCTTGAAAGAGCGAGAAAAAAAAAAAAAAATAAACAAACCGACATGCGAACGGGAAGTGGAATCCACGCTGACTAACCGTATTGATTTGCAGCCCTAAAAAGACGGAGAGTTGCGAAAATGAGGACGACAAGTACGACGACGACGAGGACGCCGAGGACGACGACATGTCCGAGCTGCACGAGGAAGAGTTCTATTACCAGGAGATCCTGATGAGCCACATGAGCTCGCCCCCGACGATGTCGCACCGCGACATGGCGCGGCCGCCCCACGAAGACCCCGAGTACCAGAAGCAGCTGCGTCTCGAGGCTGCGCCGATCGGTGGTGCTAATAGTACCGAAAACGCCGTCGCCAATGTCCGGGAACGAAACGCCTCGTACGCTGTTTCCTCTTCCCCGGTGAGTATCTGAACGCAGCCACGAACCGAATTCCCCGTGGACTATCGAGCGAGGTTAAGGGGTTAGGGCGTTCGGGTCGGGCGGACTTGGGATTTCGATGAGTTTGGAGTACTTATGCGGGTCGGGATTATGTGTATGAATATATATATATATATATATATATATATATATATATTATATATATCAGTGTAATTGTTATATGATGTGGTATATAAATGAGACTCAAATCAATTACTCGTTTAGATGTTATTATATATTCAAAAATGACGTAATGGAAAGTAAAGAAATGCTGGGAGATGGAAACCGCGATAATTTGTTCAGTAAATCGCAGTTCGGTTGATAGTGAAAGGGTTCGGGGTGTCAAAGTCGTTTGGATATTTTTGGTCTGTTTATTGACACGACACACGACTTAATTGGCCACAGCGAGAGATATCGCCTGTTTGAATGTACGGTATTTATTTACTCAACTATATACTAGTTATTGGAAATATACGCGCCTGCGTCGGGTTTTTAAAAGGGTTTCAATAAGTGTACGTTTCATGAGCATATTTAATAATTGATATTCATCAAGAATGCGTGCAATTTGTTGCGCGCTCTGTCAAATAATTTGTATGTTATCAGTTGATGTAATTTTAGAAATGTGAAAACGAAAAAGCGGACAAACGAAAAAGAGACAACAGCTTTTTGAAAATATAGAACTGCGGAGGGATAATTAGATGTTTTTTAAACGTGAGTATATGTTTTGTGAATAAAATCTGTTTAGCTGATTAGTTGAAATTGAACATTGGTCAAATAATTGAACGTCTTGGTGAATCCGTTTGACATGGAAAAACGTGAAATTAATTTTGTAATATATAAGATTCTTGCTGCAATGCATTCAAAAGTAATTCTCCAATGGTATCATCCGAAGATTAAGGTTTCTCGTGGTACATTTCAAACAAACAATTTCTTTATTCAACGGACTTCAATGAATCGTAATTAATTTTTCTTTTTCCGAGCAACACTAAATATCAAATTCAATTAATTAAACGATAAATCCGGACTGTGCTGTTTTTTGTTCCGTTACCGTGACGAAGTTTTAGCTACATCTTAAATGGGATATTTCTCTCTGTGGCAACAGTTTGTACCGAACGTAACGTTTAAGCGAAGTTAATTAAGTCGAGTCAATTAGTTTTGATATTTTAACTGAATTTCGACGAAACAAAAGATACCCAAATTGATTATATTCGAACTCTTTTATTATTCATTTTATTCATCGATACACCATATATGACCAATCCGTCAACGTTACGTACGATCGCAATTTTTCCCGCTACATTCGCGGTTAGCGGTAATTGGCAAATCGAAAAAGACCCGACCGGAAGTGTTAGCTCGCGAGCAGTTTGTTAATGGAACAAAATGGGATATAAATTAGACGAAACAGACAATCGCATTCGACATATATATATGTGTATAAGTATATATAAAATCCGACGTCCGTTCGACTCAAGGAAAGAATGTACTTGCGAATTAGGTGATAGTTATATCTAAATGTGTGGTAAATATATAAACTGTACTGAAATGAAGGGTAAACCTATATACAGAGTATTGATACTTCCGGCACTCCGTTACGTCATATGCAAACGAAGGTATCCCCCGTTGATATATTATTTACATTCAAACTATGAAACTTTATTCTTGGGATCATATTTCTGCAAAATTTACAATTGCTATCATTTTTATTTGCCATCTAGAACAAACGAACTAAAGTCTTGAAAATCAGAGCAAAATTCAATTATTCATACGTGTGGTTGGATTATTAACAACCGTTCACGGTAATTTTTCGCTGGTAAGAAAAATAAGAAAAAACGCGATACTCAAACCTTGCGCGCGAAATGTAAGCCTACTCTAGAAACGCAAGATGCGAATAGGGAATACGAAGGGAGCGCGCGCAGTGACGGACACGATGGTCTGCGGTGGAAATAGAAACCGAGTAATTTTGGATACTTTAAAACTTAATGAATACACCGTGAAGTAATACGCCGTCGCCGTTACTCCATCGACGCGTTTTCTTTCCAATATTTTCCGCTGTTTTTATTTTAACGCGCGCGTTTTAATTTAATCGCGCGCCAAATCAAGCCGTGACTCGTTGACGAATCGAAAATAACACCGAAACAAATTATGTATAATTGTCCCAGATTTTGTCCAAATACGGTCGGTTTCTCAGGTTCAGGATCTGATTACGAAAACGGCATGCAAAGTATTAATTATGAAAAAGAATTCTTTTTTTTTTTTTCTTGTTGATTGATTATTATTGAAAAATTATACTTAAATTTGCATTTGTAATAGTAAATCAATATAACTATATCTTTTGATTTTATGAAATTTCCTTTTCATTTACATTCATTCAAGAAAGAGATGGTCCGATTTATAGTCAATCTTTGTCTGATTTTCGTTAAATAAAAGTCAAAGATTGACACGGAGTTTTCTGAAAACTCACTTTTAAGATTTTAACGAGACTTGACGCAAAATTCCGAATTAAAGACATTAAGTGATATTTTTATTCATTTCAATTGAAACAACTAAAATGTTCAGTAAAATTGATAGGGATTGTTAGTTCACGTGTCATAATTGGCTGCCAAGTTCCATCAAATGAACGAGATTTTCAGTTAGACTAATAATATGTTTCAGAAAGGCCCAACTTGACTCAGTTAAATTTACTGAATACACTATTTTTTTCTAAGCATCCTCTAAATGTTGCTTTAAAAAATAAAAAAAAAATAAATTTTAAAACTTAATACAAACCGCCATTGTTTTCTCAATTTCGGGACCATTTACCGCGGGCATTGACTACCTCAGACAAGAGTTTTATTCTTTCGCGTTTAATCCCAATTAAGAACAGAACCGCGAGATTTGACTAACGAATGCTACCATTTCTGTCAAAGCAGGCCTCCCCGGTGAAACACATCAAGTTGACACCAAGACCGCAACAGTTCCAGGCTTACCAACAGAGTGTGGGTCTGCTGACCGTGTCTGTGGGCAAAATGCCGTCGCCCCGAAGGGTCCGCGGCGAAACTAAGAAGTGCCGCAAGGTCTATGGGATGGAGCATCGCGACCTCTGGTGCACGCAGTGCAAATGGAAGAAGGCTTGCACTCGCTTCGGAGACTAGGCCTCGGCCTCGGGCGCCCGCAAGCGACGGGCCCGCAAACGAGACGTCCCGCAACGATGTTAGCCCAGATGTCGCCACTGTCTGACCACAATCGCAGCAGCAACAAACGGAACAAGAACAGCGTCGAAAGCGAAAGCGCCAAACGCGCAAAATCTCATCCAAGTTCAGCCCGAGTCGTGTGTTGCGGCAGCGCCATCTATCGCAAATTTGATTTGCTCGCGCGCCATCTATCGTGTATCATTGTCGACACTGCCATGCATGCACGCGGACATGTTTCGACTCGTTTGTTTGTGTTCGATGCCACCACACTAGCGCCGCCGCGAGCCAACTAACGAACAACGGCTGCGCGTTAACCGATTAAAATCGGCGCCTGGTAGCGCGACAAATCTGGGCAAACCAAGCTTGGCCTTCTTCGCCGTATAGACAAAATATATAAATAAATATACATATATATAGAGATATACCATGTGGGATTAATTACTGTAAGCGTAAACGTCAGCATTTAACCGTTTACCCGTGCATCCCCGTGTCTCAGATATGAAGGTATACGTAAGCAGCGCGATCGTACGCGTACATACTGCGAAACATAGATAAATTGTAATGGTTAAGTGAATGCGTATGTGTGTAAGCGTACGCGCGTCTATGCGTTGTGACATGATAGGCTGATCAAGTGGAGGGTAATTATTACGGTAAATCATGATGATTTGCGCGACGCTGGCGCCTAGGGGTGCCGGCTCGCGCAAACAAATTTTAGGTTCGATATACGTGCGCGAAAGGCACGGTTACGCACTTACGGGTTCGCGCTTGTCTCCGGATACCCAGGAGCAGAGCTCCTCTCTTGTCTCGTACCGAGAACACACAATCGCTAATTTCCGTAGCCAATTGACAGCACGACACCTGCGCCGCGCGCGGGAACGCCAGTGCCGCCATCTGCCGTACGTCGTCGCACCGTGATAAGTGCGCCATCTGTGTATATAAGCGAGACCCAGCGCCTATGAGGGTGCTGGCCCGGGCACGGCGTCGGTGGCGTTCCGGCGCGTCCAGCAGGCGGCATCATCGAATCCGGTTCTGACCGAACGAGTCAAACGCAATTCCAAACTACGTGATCATCGCGTGACTACTCGAGTCAACGTTGCGTTCGATTTCGGCAAATCAACAAACACGGCCGCTTGGTCCCAAGTCTTGGATCAAACGCACCCAAAGCGCCGCGCGTTATTTTAAATTGCACTTACTTTCTACGCTCGTTCGCTTATTTATTACGTCAATTTTATTTATTTTATTGATTCTTAAATTAATTTAAATAATTTAGAAACGAAAAATGACGATTTTAGTGCCGAAATCACTATGCAGTTGCTACTGAAAAAAAGAAAGACAAAAAAAGCAGAAAAGAAAAACTGTTCAATTACACATGGTTACGATCAATTAAGCGTCTCGCGATAAACACATGTTCTTGTTGATAGCGTCGGATAGAGATTAAATTTTGAATGAATTGTAAAGCACATTTGTTTTTTTTTAATTTTTTTTCGAACCAACATTTCTCTACACGGCTCTGGTTATCTTTGTCGTAGAAAACACGGTGCAGTTGGCAACATTTATTAGAGTGAATTATGGGTATATACGAGGACCGGAGGCGTAACAAAAGATCTATGTGTTCGAGTTTGATGTGGCAGATTGAGACGTTCTCGAGTGCAATTAGCGACCGGGTGCGTCTTAATATTCAGTGGTTTCTGCATAACTCATTTTTCCGTGCGTACACACACGCATGCGCGATCGTTCAGTTCCTCGTGCGAAATACTCGACAATCATTTGCTGAAATAGAATGACAAGACGACTTGTTTATCGTAAGGAAAATTAAGAGCAACGAGTTAGAGGGAGTGGGGAAAGAACGACGCATGTGCGGAGTAAATTGTGATATGTCTAAATGAAATTGGATCCCGCGGGCAGTCCCAACGGAAGCAAACTGGCACGCGACGTGATCGAACGCTACGAGTAACGTACATTGAAACCGAGCGGATTGCATAAGTTACTCGGACAGGGCACAGAGGGCGTTACCGAGCGCGGCCTCTCGCTGCACACAGATGGCGCCAGGGGACCGTGCGATTGACCGATCCCCGTTCGGATGCGGCTTAGCGCATTAGCATAGATGTCACTCGTCAGAGATTAAACGAATTCGACGACACGGCCACATAACGCCGCAAACCAAGTCTGTAATCGTGCAATGAACGGTCGTTTAATACAAAGTAATAAGATCGTTGTTTGCAATTATCAGGAGCTAAGCCGCATCTTTGTCCCGTGGGATCCGCGGATATTCCCCTAATAGCGTTGAATATTTACGCGAACTTTTAGTTGATATGTGTTATTTTTAAAACTTCAATTGCATTGAAAAGTATTTAAGAGTCTATTTGAAAAAAATTTTAAAAACTATGTGACAATGTTAATGATAGGGTCATGAAATATTTCAAATATTTCTTGCTATTAGGATTTTTATTGTACGATGGTGGATTCAGATCCCGGAATAAAAAATCGCAGCTTGCGGTTCTGACAAGGAATTCGTACGCTCTTCAGACAACTGACCGTGGATGGCTTATAATCGATAATCAAAACACAAATAAAACACTGTAATTGTACAATGAACATAAATATCAATATAAGAAACGGGAAACATAAATTCCTTTTCTATCTGACCTGATACAAATTTTCTTTTGCCTCTCGATTCTGGACAGTAACCGCGTGTCGATAGATTTTACACAACCCCTTTATAGCGTACACTCCTATAATTCATTTGGTTGTACTTTTCGAAACAAAACGGTAATCTACACACATACATACATTGACGAAAAAAAAGGATTCAAAAGAGCTAAAAAAATTAAAAAAAATCGACCACGAAAAAATTCCAAAAAAAAATATATATACATATTCAACATCATGACGTAGATTCCTTGTGAGAATACTTTTCGGGAGATTCACTCGAAAATGGTTCGCTGATTCGTAGATTTTTGAATGACGAAACGTCTGACAAACAAAGCGGAGTCTCAATTTTTTGACGTTTTATTTATTATGTAACGCTGTGTTGATCATGCAATAAGCATACGAATCGTGCGATTTTTATACAATTTTGCAAAATAATTTGAGCCGCTGCGTCGAGTGCAGCGAAGATCGTTACGATCGGGACTTTCGCCGGACTCGCGCAACGCAACGATAAATAAAATAAGAAAAAAAAAAAACGTTTGTACTTTGCAGCAATGTTAGCAATTTGATAAATGAATTCGTAACGAAACTACGTTCGAGTAAATCTCTACCAAGATCTTGCTTCGGCAAGAAGCGGTTATTAAAAGACTGATCGTCCGCCGCGTCTTATTTCTTAACGCGCATATGGTTGTTCAATTTCGTTTACGTTGCCTATATGTAAGGAGGAGGGGGTGGGGGGTGGCAGGGGGGAGACGGAGGAGGATAGACGATACTTTTGAACGGCAGAAAGGCAGTCGGGAAGACACATAGAAAGAGCCCGAGTTATGTTGGCGATTATTGAACTCGCGTGACCGATGCGCTACTAGTTAGATCAATTTTTGGAGCACGTACGTGGGCTCTATTGTTATCCAAACGTTTATTTGGAGGCTCGTGCATCAAGCTCGGACAAAGATTTAATAGATTTTAACTGGGTGAGGTGTTAAGGAATGAAATTTTAGTTTCACAATGGTTATAGTTTATGTGATTTTTTTTCCTTTTGGATATTTTAGATGTGCAATGTTTCGCGCGCAAACATTTCTTTTAGCATGATTAACTGACAATTGACGTTTCAGGTCGAAGGACGACGATTTAGCCGATGACAAAACGTTTTGGTATAACCGAACCGATGACAAAATTAACGCGCGTTAACATTTGTTATGTTTGCAAGAAAATGTTAATGCGGATTTACGATGAAACGTGAAATGCAATTTCGCCTGTAACGCAATCGACAATTTGTTTTAAGTATAGTGCAATTCCGCTGAATCTTCGTCGTTAAGGTGTAAACTCATTGCTCGCATAATAATTGTTATCTGTCATCATTTGCTCTTTATTTTATGAACTAAATATTAATTAACTGATATCTCAAGTTTCAACAGGGTTGGCGTTATACTTTAAGATTAAAGAAATGATTATGTTAAATTGCAAATACATGTTGAATTATATATGCATCGTTTACCTTTATTACTCTAGACATATTTTATGATTCCAAAATGTTTGATCTAATGTTAGTGCACCGAGTCTTCACTCATTTGACTAAAAGTTACGCTCCAATTTCAATCTCGACTCATTGTAGTTGTAGCTCGTTCTGGAAGAAACAAAAAAAACGTAAAAAAAAACTCGAAAAAAAACGCAAAAAAAAACACTCGATAATAAATTTATGTTAATTTGTTAATTAATTCTTAGTCGTGTAGGCTTTTATGAATATATTTGTTGTTATTACGTTGCGTGCTAAATTGCGACCCTCGATTCTTGCGATGTAAATGACGCCGCGCCAACCCTGTCAATCACAAATTTGTATTTTATTGAATAAACTGAACTCAGTGAAGTTGCTTTCAAAAACGTTAAAGTAACTTCGATGTTTTATTTCAACCGTACTTAACCATCCCGTGGTTACATCTTTTTGTTTTCAAGCTTTGCTTCTGCGATCGGCGAGAAATAGCGAACGTTCGCGGTTGTAGCTAAGAAAAAATGATCAAAACGAAATTGGTATCCCGTCTAGCATTGGAATCCATAATAACGATTCGACTTTTGTGTTGCTTTTTCGCAACTCTGCGGTCAAAGGCACTCGGCGGAGTGAAAAGTGCGTCAAAACACCAAGTGCAAAGGAAATAAATCCGCGGCATTCCATGACGTCAAGCGCACGCTCGGGACTCAAACGCGATCCGCAGTGCGCCTGCTCGTAAAACTTGGCTTTCATTAACGATACGATCAATCGATAAATAGTAATACGAGAGCAGTATCATTAAGTTTCCGTTAAATAAGGGCATACTTCTTCATGGTATACCATTCATGAATAGAAAAAAAAAAAAATAACGACCGTCCAGATAGAAGAAATATCTTACTTCTTTTCTTTTTCTTCCTTCGCGCTTTGCGGAAAATTCGGTTACGAAATTCTTGCCTCATTGATAATGACTGTTAAATAAAAGCAAAACAGAAAAACCGGGGTGAGGGGGGAGGGGGTAAAACAATAATAAAAAAAGAAAAACAAAAAAAACAATAATTATAAAGAAAGAAAAAAAGAAAAAAAAAAAAAGACTACAAAGAGGAAGCAAAATACGATACGATATTTTCATACGAAAAGTATTAGACACAGATCAAATAACTAAATAATATAAATACAGAGTATTTTTATAACGCAATCCAAATCATCCGTTTGTTTGTCAATTCCCGAATCTTTGAGTTCCGCTTGGATTTGTTCCTCGGAGTAGACATTCGACCCAAGACAAATTAAAGCGCGGTTAAAATTGAACGTGCTTGGTAAAAAGAAAGGAAGTACACAAAAATGCTTCGAACTGTAATCGAATGGGCAGACTTAATGAAATGTCATTGACGGGAACGTCACAAAGCAATTTTGAGTTTGAATAACGGGGCTTATGTACGTCGAATATACCGAGTCGTTAATAACCCTTGACATTGGGAACAAATGAAACGCGAAGGAAAGAGTAACAAAATAACGATACTTTCTTGACTAAACGCAATAATCAACGCTTTCTATCGACTTTGTTATATTTATGACTGAGTAATTGTTTTATAGACTGAACGTTCCGCGACGAGGCGTAAGCCCCGCAAAAAAACGGACCGACAGTCCGCCGACTAACACTACCTCCAGAAAGTAATTATTTGAACGCGAACCGTCGGAAACAAGCGCGTTTTTTTGCCCGTCGTTGAAAATTGCATTATGTTTGCGAATTTTCAACTGGTTTCTTCGATCCGGCGCAAAAACGCGGCGTTAATTTTTTAACGAGGCAAAAAGCCGGCGCGTTTGTTCCCGATTCGGCCCGATAAAGCAAATGAGATACGCGCGAACGTAGACACACGTGTCTTTGGCTATTCAAAAATTGAACGCTCCAAATTGAACCGAACGAATGCTTTGTCACGCGACAATTAAGTTTCCTATTCCTTCGGCAAACAGTCCGCTCGCGTGCGACTCTTTGCGCTTTTCGCGGCGCCCTTCCCGTTCGACCGCTTCATTCTCAAAACGATTTCCCATTTCCCGATCGACGGTCTCGGCCCTGCGCGATCGCTCGCGTCTACCGATAGTACAATTTCATAAACAGAATTATAAAAACCCATTTACATGCGATGCGTGCGCGTATAGAAGCACACACATGTATTATATATATAAATAAATAAATATATATATATATATAATAAACACGCCGATATATCTAGCAAGAAGTATATTTCGCGAGTTTGAGGCATTACGTAGAACGAAAAGCAAACGCAAAAAAAACACTTGTTCGACACCAAAAAGTAACAAATGAAAATCGAGTTAACAGTACAAGGTCTGCCAGCCGACGCGACGCGGCGAGACCCGCGCCGAACTTTCCGCGACACACTTAGCGGCTATTAGTTTCTCGACGGCGGCGTTAAATTCATCTTCTTCCGGCTTCGAAAAGGAGTAAGAGCGCGGCGAGTTTCTTGCGGAAAGTTGTTTGCGCGCCGAAAAAGCCAAGCCATGATGGCGTTGACAAAATCGTGGACTGAATGGAGCTATCCGGATTTCGTAACGAACGTAACAATCGTCCTTCGTGGCTCGAACAATTGTGGAC
>JABFQC010002572.1:0-15787 GCA_022817085.1 Psilanteris sp. ZL-2020
ATAATACATATGTCAAATTACAATTTGATAATAATCAAAATACAATGACGATTATATTTGTATATAATTTTACTTCAAATTGTCTTTCAAGATTTAAAAAAAAAACGTATGAGGTGAAAAAGAAATACTCATGGAATATATTTACATTTTAAATTAATTTAAAAATTCATATAAATACATTTTATTGAACTTTTATTTATTTCATAAATACACCATTTTCATTAATTATATTAAAGATAACAAAATAAAAATCATTGATTTATAAAAATGATTATGATTATGATATAATTTATCAATCTAAAAATTTAACTATTTATATTTAATAATTAAAAATATTTTTCAGAAAATTATTTGCATTTTCGTTTACATAATTAAAAGTTCAATAATTTTTTCCATAATCCTTATTGTAGGTATTACATGAAAAAGTGATTATAATAATTAATTTAATCATCCATAAAATGAATTCTTTATGTTCAATTCATTAATGTTTCGGTTAAATTTCATATCAAGATTTTAATATGTGAAAGCAACAGCTGGATTGTGTATCAAAATAATGATATTAAACTATTATATTTTGACATGTAAGTCTGGCATCAATTTATCTTTGTTTCAATTTTAAAACGTGTTCCAAAAATAAACCTGATTGAACTAATAAGGAAAGAAGTCAAGAAATAATTTTTCATTTAGTATATGACCTCTACAATAAAACATCCAAATTTGGATAATATGGACCCTAATTTTATGTATATTCTAATTGTAAACTTCATGTTCAGAATCAGACAACTTAAATATTCTAACTCCAATTCAGTCAGTCAATTTCTCCTCAGCTATTATCCATTTACTCTGAATATATTAATTTTATGCATTATTCTACTTGCTCAGTCACGCAAATGAAATCCTTTTAGACCAATATTCAAGACCCTCCTGACAACAGGAACCTTAGTTTGATTTTTGAATTTTATAAATTGTAAAATTATTCTACAAGCACATATTGCAATGGTGTGATATAACAGAAGGGTAGAATTCGTAATAAGATTAGATAAAATAATTTGGAGTGAAATAGATTTAATTATTTATTCAATATTATAATAATATAATTATTCCTAGATTATAATAGAAAATTCCATTAAGAAAGATAGTTCAATTGAAGAACATTATAACTTAATATAATTAAATTAATTAATTAAACATATTATATTTATATTTTTGTTACTGCAACAGATTTAAACAAAATATTCTTTATTATCAAAGTTATTTCATTTATTACATATATAATTATTCATATCTGTTATATTTTGCGACTCAAACTAATTTAAATGTGTAAATCTTTTTGGAGCAGTAATCGAGATGTTGAAAAGGTTAAACATACAATGTGAAAGTTGTATCACTCAGAGTGGGTCCCTGAAGAAGACATTGAATACATAATAAAAATCTTATATAATTTTGTATTTATTCAAAATATCTTGTATTAAGTTTAAGAGACAATTGGTCATTTAGTTTTCTTATTTTATAGAACTTTCATAAGTATTTAACAATATTAAAGAGATCATTTTATTGCTTATTATACTGAAAAACAATATTATAATATTTTATTATTTTTTTATTTAATAAATTAAATGAAATATTATTCTTTTGAATAAAAGAAACATATTTTACTATTTCAATGTATCTTTTTATTCAATGTAAATTTTGCAAAATTTTATTCTAAATAAAATTAAAATGTTTTTTATTGTATTTAAGTATCATTCCATACAGAATCAGACAAACATTTATTCTCATTATTACTTTTTATAAATAATAAAGTACCCCTTAATCACCAATTAACTCTATGTTCTGTAATTTAAATTATATAATAATTAAAATTATAAACTGTATGTCAATGAGTGTCATACTTTTTTAGTATTTTAGAAATCCATTATTTTTACAAAAGAAAAAATGTCATAATATCTTTTAAACAGGTTTGAGTAGGTGGTATACACATTATAAGATTATGACACAGCACTTTACTCGTATAATAAATGTAACAATTTCGATATGGAATTTTAATTGCAGTGTTTCTGTTTTTGACCTTATGAAAGAGATTGACAAAACTCCTACAAACAACAGATATCAAACGTGCCATTGATGGTCATACAATAAATATGATTTTGATTATTTCGTCAATTATATAATTTTCTATATCTTAATAATATAAATCAATATCGTATTTTATTAATCATAGTGTAGAATTATTAAAATTATATATTTTACAACAATTATTATAAAAACCAAATACCTTTAGCAAACGAGAAATACATTAAATAAATTATAGTATAAAAAATATGTATATAAACGCAACATTAAAAATATTTATTACCCTATTGCGTGTAAAGTTGAATTATTTCTAACACAAACGTTTTAACTAATTATATAATGAGTACATAGATTTATTATATTCAATTGTGAATGAAAAATTTAAATTGTATCATATTAAATTAATGTTAATATAGTATATTGAAAAAATTTTCTTGATACCATTGGCATTTCATGTTGTAATTTCATTGCGGTAACAAATATTTGAAAAATCATTGCCTTATAAATACTACACAATGACCTGACTAACATATTTAGCTTTTAAATATATCAGAACTAAATATGTTTTCTTACATTTTTCAATTTTAGACTTGTTTCATATATAATTCCATATATATTTCCAAGTTTTTGTCATGCATGATCATTTCACAGTTTAAATTTTAATGGATCTTTAATGGATTTTAATGGAACTTTGTATTTTGTCTTTGAATTTACATTTTATTAATCATCTTATTATCAGAAATAGATCTTAATTTTATTGGAGTAGGTTTTTTTTCAATATAAAATAGTATACAATATATATATATATATATATATAATTTTTTCTCAATTTTCCACTAATAATAATAATTCACAAAAATAATATTATTATAATATTAATATATAATTTTATTTTAATTCTTACACAAGGTTTAAGGTTGAAATAATTTTCAATCTTTCAAAATAAAACTGAATTAAAATATATTGTACTAATTTTAGCAACTTTTCAAATTTTATTATTTACTGAATTATTTACGATTTATAGAAAATCAAACACATTTAAAATAAAGAATAAAATTTATGAAGTAATAATGATAATAATATACGTTTATATAAGCATAAACATAATGAATGATTTTCAGTATTACTCAAATCTTCAACATGATCATAATTAATCTAATCTGTAATTTTTGTTTCAAATATGTTTATGCAATACGTATGAACTTTATATAACATTTCATATAAGAAAACATTACAATACAATAGAAAAAGAATAATTTATTTGTATTGAACAAATAATATATATTACAATACATTACAGTTCACAATTTTACATTCGAATATTATATAGCACTTTTACAACTAACGTTGAATATAAAACCATTTTCAAATACAATTCACATACGATGAAAAATGTTCTAGGAGTATTCAATTATCCACAGAAACCGACAATAAACTATTACATGATAATTCGTATAACAATCCATGATCTACCATTAAAAACTCGTATCTACCCATAAATCAAACTTCATCCTATAATTTATTTATTTCAGTCGACCACATTATTATACATCCCCATTATATTACTCAATCCATTCTACTCCTTCTATTAAAAGAAAAAAGAATAAAAAAAAAAAAAATACCAAACCCAAAATTCATTCCAAACTGCAAAATAAACCCCCGTCTATTACCATCCAAATCGCAACTCAAAAAACCATTCCCACTTCTCGACCACGTCCATTTCGTAACCACGCCTCTGTTCCCCAACAATATACTGATTACGTCACACAACTGCACCTCAAAACACCATGGAAATTAATTAAAACATGCAACCATCGGCGATGCGTTTGTATTGACTTAACATTAAACGTAGTACAATCCCACGCAAAAAATTCCCCAACCCACGGACCGTGCCTGTCGCGACACGAACGCAAATTCGCGCGTCCGTTAAAATTCCCTCCCACCACGATGTACCCCCACCACGCCAAACCCAACCCGTCCGCCAATCGATTCGCGGTCCAGCGCGGCAATCGCGACGCCGAAATGCGTCCGGAATTTGGACGTCGCGAAAAAATTTACGCCCCGGAGTGTACCGCGCGCCTAGTGAACCGGCCGGGCGTGAGAGGGCGCTGCTCGCGGCGCTTTTCCAGTCGGTCGGCATGACTCGGTATGGCTGCGGTTTTCACTTGCTCGCCGCACAGTTTCGAGCGAACCGAGTGAATATCGCGCGAGGAACATGACGCGCGAGTCCGCGGCCCGACAGCACCTGTAAGCCCGACGACGCGGCGTCCCGCGAGCCGCGCCACTCTCAATCGCAACGACTTCGCGCTCGCCGACGGCACGTCGTCTGCCACTCGGCTTGCTGCTGCCTTTTACTTTTTCCGCCCGCCGCTACCAGCGACAAATGTCAAATCCGAGCGCGACACTCGTTTAAACGTGAGTACATCGCACTAATTGTTCGTCTCGCTTGTGTCACTCGCGCTGCATCTCTCTGTTGCACACCACGCACACGCACCATCCCTCTCTTCGTTCCGTCCGATTCTCGTTCGTCGCCGAATCGCGATTTTTCGGCTCGCGCCCGTTCGAATTTCGCGCGCGCTTTCGATCCGATCGCGGTCTCGCGGCGTTGCCAATGCTGCCATTTCAAGTTTGTTTGTTTTCGTTTATTTGTTTCCGCATTCTGTCAGTTCGGTCCGCGCGAACCCGGTAGCGCGAATTGCTTGGCGCGCGACCTCACCCGATCCGGCCGATTGGACGACCGAAAATAAAAACGAAAACGGAGCTCCGCTGCAATTGTGAACATGATTTACTGGACGGCGCAAATCACACGGTTGGTGTTTGTTATTGTTTGTGTTTGTGTGAGTGTATATGTGCGCTAGCGTGCGTGCGTGCACACGATAACGATTCGCGTTGTCACTTTTGTTTGTCGCCGAAAGGATTTGTAATCGTCGTTCCGAGCGGCGCCAAACCTTCGATCGAGAGTTCGCTGTATTCGAAACGATCGCGGATCGGAAGTTTTTAAATCGGGAGGGACGCGTTGACTGTGCCGGCGGTCCGTAATTTTACGTTTTCGGGTAGTTTGTTTGTGTCGCAACTTTTTGATTCGCACAGACGATTCATTTCATTGCATTCGGATTCGATTGTTCGCGCGATTTCGTAACAAACGTTGAAAGTCTATTGTACAATAATTATTGCACGATTTGCACCGCTTTGAATTGTTTATGACACGAAATACATGTTTGCTTGCAATCGACAAATTTGTTATTGTTAATTTTTTTGACAATATTTTCATTGGATCGTTCGACTTATAAAAACATAATTCATGTAAAGACGTGTTGGTTAGAGCGTTATTTTTTGAGAGAATAATCCAATTGGTTTTAATTATTATTTTGTTTATTTTATCGGTATAAACAAATTAAAGAAAACAAGTTTGATTATCAATTTAAAACACGCAAGGATTATATGTTTGGTTTTATGTTCTTAATTGAATTAAAATTAATAATACTTTTAAGTTTTAGTGTTACAATTTTTTGTCCTTTTAAATAATATAGCTTTTACGGCCTGCCAGTAGAAACAACAATTAATTGTTTTTAAAAATACTTCCCAACATCATTTTTGTCCTTTCATAATTGATACAAACTAAATTGTACGTGAAATCTGAAACTTTCTTTTTAATATCAATACTAACAATATTTATTATAATAATTAATGTAATAATTCTAATTATAATTAATACAATACAATTATATACTTTCCACTTTTCGTTTATTATTCTTATCAACATCAAACAACGTTTCCGTACTTTACATGCTTCTTTTTCTAGACAGTTTTGAAAGGTTGAACGACGAACGATTTTCAAGATATAATTAGCATATATATTTTAAAGCATGATTGAACAAAACGCAAAGTTTTATATTTACACGCCATTCATTGTACGATTGAATACTTACTCTAACCCTTAACGTATACGGGGAGAAAAAAACAAGTGATAAAGTATTGCTCACCAATACTGTTACAAAACAGTGTTCTAGTATTGAATTGAATTCAATACCAAATAACTATTGTCATTCATATTGATGCAGTATTGGTTTCTAATTCCACTTCACATTGATACCAACACTGCAGCAGTCATGATACGGGACTAAATCATTCTCCTTTTTTTTCCCTGTGTAGTAATATACACAATACAAGAATGCGATTTTCCATACAAGGTACAAATTTCAATAATTCGTTGGCATTTAATTTTGCAAGATAAACATTGAAAATCAATTTAAACCAGCCCTTTGAATGCCAAAGCCTTATACACATATATATCATACCAATCAAACTCAAACTCTGATTATTCCTGACTTTGAAACTCCTCGTTTCGTGTCAATTAATTTATTACATTCGAAACTTCAAATGCCTCAACAAACAGCATAATTGCAGCATTAAAACCACGTGCTCCATTTTATATAATAATCAGCCATTCGTTCCAGAAAAGCCGTTGCTTATCAGAGAAAGTAGATTTGCGATTTGTTTACAGAAATCACCAAATGGAGCCATTACAATTTAAAAGCGGCTAATTAATTAAGCGTCAGAATTTACTCGTTCGGAATTCCATACCATACTTGTAAACGGTCATACAAATGGCTGCAATCATTTTTGCAGGGATCAACTTCCTTAGATATAGACAGATCCAATGCAGTCGACCGTACATCAATTTGATTGAAAGTAAGCCTGCGACGCAAAGTAAAGCACAAACCGAACACTATCAATATCTGAAACGAGTCTGTGTAGTTATTATAGATGTTGCCTCAAGTGCACTGCACTGCAGTGGTGATTCGCCTCAGACCAACAACAACCATTTGCAAAATTAAAAACAGCCAGACAAATTGCAGATGCATGCGAGTAGGCGCGCACGAAACCGGCCTGTGTCGTTGCACCTGGTCATCCAAATACAGAAGCCCGATTACTTATTCCACGTTAGGGCTCTTCCTGGTTGCCATGCTCCATTTTTTCCGGCCTTTTTGCTTGCGCAATTAGCATATTCACGAGCAAACAAATGATTTCTCGTGATTAATTTTGTGTGCTTGCTTGGCTCATTACTCAGTCAAGATCAATCTTTGGTATATTTGCTCCAAAATAAAGCAAGCGTATAAAATCGCTTGGGCATAGTCTGGTTCCGGCGAATCAATCCGGATGTGAAGAAGGAATTATAAAAACATGCGAATGCGCTGCTCCGAAATGAAAAACATTTTATGAAAAAGATATGCCCTTTTCATGTAACATTAACAACTGAATAAAAGGTTCACATTTTCGTTTATGTATTTAAGATTTATTGTATACCCTTGGTTTTTTGTAACTAATTGTGTTATATCATTCTCTACTATCTCAAGGTAAGACAATAACCGTTTGATTATTTTCTCTATAGACGATAGTGTCCCATCATTAAAGAAAATACTGACGTGTTTTTTTAATACAAATTGTTTAACTATTAATGATAATATAATAAAACATATACCATATTTTCAATTGTCCATAGTCAGTATTAAAGAATCCAAAAAAGCTAATTTATTATTAATATTTAAATCAAAATTTATATTAATTAAGAAACTCGACAACAAAAACTGTGAAGACATTAAAAATAATAAAAAACAATGTTAAACTTTCAAATTAGATTTGTACGAAATAATTGATGATTTAATTTTTACAGAAATTAATTTTACATTCATTGAATTGAACTACATTTTTCTTTTAGTAAACCAAGCATGCTTGCCTCAACAATATCAAGTCAAGTTCTATTTACTTGCACAAAATGAGCATTCTTCTGGTCAATTCCGTTAGCGAATTGTTTGGTTCTAGTACATTTCACATACCAACCACATTAATCATATCCGCAGAATAATAATTCGATGTGCAAATAATGCCAAGGTGTGCGTTTATCCACTCCTACATTGGCTTCTGAATTTGTCATACTCACTTGTTTTTGCAGCATTGTGTTTCAAACGGTCCTCTAGCTCACTTTTTGACATCATCGTGATCACGTGATTTTGCTCAGTTTATCGGCGTTTTTTCAGTTGTTCGGTTTAACAAGTCAAACAGAACGGATGTTTCCAGTGGGAAGATGAAAACCAACAGATCATTGGTTAAATCATCACGCCGTATAAAATGACTCTTCGAGTGCGCCGAATTGCGCAAAACTGCCAACGTCCACGTTCACTTTTGACGTCATTGCGTATTAATCATAATCAGAGTCAAAGCACTTTAATTATCCATCGATTTCAAACTGCCTAAAACCGCATGATTCACGAAGTCACGAGACACATTATGGTAATCGTCTACAGTAATTATATGTAATTGATTCATCAAACACACGTGATTATTATAGCTGAAACATTTATAACAAAACGGTCGTGAATTAAACTGATCACATAAGCTTCAATGTCGAGATCTAATGTTTAGTTTATAAATACAGATATATAAACAACTTTTTATAAATATGCTACATAGTATAATATACATTTGATATTACATTTATTTAAATTCATTCAAAAATGATTTTTATTCATATAACTTCAAATTAATTTTGGATAAATTTAATAATGTAAATTTAATTATATCTTAATATAAATTTAAAAATTAAGTTTAATCGCCATCTTATGTTTTTTGTAATAACGTTAAATTAATGCAACAATTCTTATAAAAAGAATAATTCGGTTCCATTCAATTTCCTTTTATCAAATTCAGTCAAAATAATTATTTAATTTCATTCGACTTTTTTACTCAATTCAATTATTCTCAAGACTGCATATATTTCATTGAAATAATTATAAGCAGTGGTTATATTTATAACCAACTTCATTGCACCCTTAGCGATATTCATCGTCAAACAAGACCTTCATGTAGTTTGACCAATTGAAGCAAGAAGAAAGAAAAGTAGCAAATATGTTTTCCATTATTAATAAGCTTTGATGTAGATTCAAGTGGAGAGTCAACAAATCGAAACTTGCAATGTTACGTGAACTCAGACGCAAAGTTTATTATTTAAAATACGTTGTGGGCTTATTACATGAAATAAAATAATATTGATATAATTACATTACAAAGCATAAAATATGTAGGATACTTTCTTACTTTTACAGTTTCTTTTTAATTTGTTTGTTTAAAATGTATATAATTTTATGTATCCTTCATATACTTTTGTACATATTTATTATATATATATCTAAACAAACGAAATATTAATTTAAATATACAATTTAAAATAAATTATACATATAATTTTATACTATGTAATACAAATGATCAAACATTTTTTATACTTTTTGTTCACAATTTTTCGCTATTTTCCATTAAATTAAAGTCTTTAAACATTAAAACATCTAAACAAGTCGTTAAGAACTAGAATAAATTTGACGTTTTAAATATTGTTATAAGATCCTCTTTAAAAATGTAAAAAAATCCTTATTTTCATGAATCACAAATGAGCATAAATACTTTGCAATTTGAAATAGTTTTATACATTTTATATACTTTCTGTCAATTTTAGGCGAAATTTATATATTATCTTTTGCAAGTGTACGGGTTACCAAACATAGACACGTTTGTACGAAGTGCATTATAAAGCAATCCATGAAGTTTTTACTCCATCCGGCTGCTTGGCAAACGTCAGAAAAGTCACGGAGTAGCGCAGTCCTTTTATCAACATTGTCCAGCGTTGTTGTGAAACGCGTTGAAAAACTCTAGAGAAAAGGAAAAACGAGTCCGTTCCATGTCCCAAGGCATGCACTCCTCTCTGTGAGATGTAAAAATGTCGTCATTAAAAATAGAATAGCTAGCGTTCGTTTCGAGCAAATTGACTTCACACATGCAGAGACGAATGTTCAGAATTTTGCTTCCTTTCAATGATTGGTTCGCACGCGTTTGTTTTCTTTGACATATTTCCAACGACTTTGTCGACTTCATCCATCAAAATCTGAAACTAATTTGAAATTACTAATTACGTGTGAAGAGATTTGTTGGCTAATGTTGTGAACTTCTGAACATGTGTAAGCTCTTCGAGTTGATTGAAATTAATGGATTGGTTTAGTAAATTGAGACCCCACCTGAGTTGGTGTGTGTTTTTGGTACTAAATTTTTGGTTCTGAATCAGCAATTTTAATTTTAGTAACTTCAATAATATTTTAGTGATTGAAACACTGTTAAATTAGAAAGTATGTTATTTCAAGAAATTCTGTTTCATATTTAAATTGAAAATTTCGTGTATTTTCAAGCGTTACTATTTTATGTTTTAAAAACGTCTTACCTCTAAATTTTATATTCAAGTAAATTCACTGCTGATATAAAATGTGCGTGCAGAATTTTACCTTTTTGAATAAAAACTACACTTTTATTGCTTATTACTATTTTTACGAGCTTGTATTATAGCTTTACTTCATGAAATTATGTTTTCACGCCGAGAATGATAATTTAACTGTAAAAGTATAAAGTAAAAAGAAAATTAATTTATAGTTATTAATTCTTTTCTTCTGATTATATACATCAGTTATATTAATTTCTTTTTCATAATTTATGCAATTTTCAAACGTTGTTCATTCGCTTTTTCAAATTACCATACATTTGAACAATTAATTTAATCCCTTCTATTATTATTTATGAATTTCCCTTTTGCATATTTTCACACCGCATACATTTTATGAAAGTGCAAGATTGCAAGAAAAAACTTTACTTGATTTACATTTTATTAATATTTAAAAAAAAATGTTTAACGGAATAACAACATTGCCGAATCTTGATAAAAATATTTCATAAGAATTTAATGTAGGAAGAACATGAAACATGAATTATTCGCCGGTTATTTTGCTTACCCAACACAAATAAAATATTTTAAAATTCATAATACATTTTTCATTCTTCCTCTTGTTGCATTTGAACTCTATAACAAGAATACTGATATATATCCTCACCTAGATTAACTATTTTATTATAAAAATCATACTCGCTTTGATATGTTCTTTTATTATAATATTTTAAATGTAAACTTGTCGCAAGACAAAGTTTATATTCGACAATCTTTTACCCAATACAACATTCCCACCATTTGCACTATTTATTTATCCAACGATTCGAATACTACTTTCTTGCAATAAAAAGACTCAGAAAGTAAGCATCGTAGCATGTAAATATTGAAACAAAAAATTATCAGTTACATCTGAATGAAATAATTAATCCATCAGATTAGGATAATGCTGATCTAAGGTCAACAATCTATTCGACACGATATGCTCTTTTAAAAGCAATTTTCTTGAGTCTTACAACACATTATATGCATGACGAATAATTTAACTTGGTTCGTGTTCGCCAACGCTTTTTGCCTTTTAAGAACGTATCGAAAATATCTGTTGGTTTTATGAATGAAGGTGCATATATACATACATACACTATACATACACGTATCTATAAGAAGTGGTCGGCGGCCTGTCGTGCTTCGTACACATTATTTTGATTTGCATAGATAACTGTGTAGATCACGTATACATGCCAATTCGACGTTCAATAATGAAACTTAACTGTAGATTAACACATCAGATCCCATATCTGTTTTCTTGTTTTTTATCAATTAATATGAAATAAAAGTGTCAACCGTACGCAGATGCTTATGATTCTAAACGTACAATAAAACATTAATCACTCTCAACTCTCCGCATTGTTTTTATATTTATTTTTTATGTTTATATTTATTTTATACCTGCAATCAAAATCCGATTCATCATTAAATGGTACTGCTTTCAAATACACTATAATTATACACAGCACTAATTAAATGCATGAATTGCAATCTAAAGTTTATTAACAAGTGAATGAAGTTTCTTAAACGAAATTTTGAATTTAATAAATTTAATAAAAAATCATTCTTGTATTTTATATGTAACATAAAACAATACTTTTAATAAATATATGTAATGTATTACATAAGCAGTATGTCAATAATTATGTATTTTATTAGTTTTTTACTGATTTCAGTTTATATGTAACGTTATAATTGACTTATGTTTATTGTAATTAAAAAGCAAATAAAATTCTACAATACGTTTAAAGAAAGGTCGTTATAAACATAAAACTATATATAAACTAAATATATCTTTCTTACCCATCTGGACTTTGATATTTTCCTAAGGATTTATTCGTAGAAAATTACATGCGTGCGTTACACTTTTGTTACAATATACTGATAGCAATTTTAGATACTGAGTCATAATCATTTGGCCGTTAAGTAGGTTAATGTTTTGACAATATAGACCGAGAAAAGCTCGCTGCTGTTAATGCTGGAGGTCATGTTTTAAAATCAATTGTCAAATGTGAATTGTCTGTCTTGCAATCTGCTTTTTTTGCTGTACTACAATTGCTGGCGCAAAAGTAAACGGCATAATATTTTTGTGACAGAGTTTCGATGGCAAGAGTTCGTTGCATGAATGGTAAGGTCTTGTTTTCGATTCCACAACATTTTGTCACGTAATAGTCCAATACATTTTTTATTCAATCCAGATTAGGTTTCGAAGCAGGAAGTAACGGTCAGGTGGTCACAAGGCATGAATCACTCGGATACATAGTTTTATTCCAGAGGCGAATTACATTTATCGATCAAACCTCTTACTTAATAACAATTATAAACTCACTTGTAATCGAATTGGTTTGAGCATTTTGTCTGTAAAAAGATGATTTTAGTTTGATAAAAATAACATTTAATTCGATGGTAAAAAACGTGGACGAAAGTAGACGCCAGTTCGAATTAAGATGCGAACCTGCAAATAAACAATTTTAATATAAAATTAAAATCATTAAGGGTTTTAGGATCCTAGTTGCTTTATTTGGGGCATTTTTTAATTAATTATTATATTTGCATTTTAATAATTCTTGATTATAATTATTTGTTTATTTAATAACTAAATCAATTTTAAAATTAATAAATATACTACATTTATTTGTTTTAATGATTTGAATGTGAGTTTTAATGAATTATACTGCAATAATAAAAAGAAAATGTTAAATCACAATTTAACAATCATATATTTGATAATTAAAAACAAATTAGTTCTTAATATCACAAATTAAATAAATCAGATTATTTTCACTAATCCAATTTTGTTCTTATTGTCATATAATTTTATTGAAAAAATTCTATTATAGATATATGTAACTCCAATTAATTTAGTCAATCTATTGTTAATACGTCATTTATAAACAATAATAATATATTTTAAAAAGTATTGTTAAATCTCTAAAGAATACTATTATATTTGTGTTGAAAGAAAACGCGACCTTTTAATGAAACATAAAAATTAAATGAATTATTATAAAATCCATAATCTCTGTCAGTAATGACTGGACATTTATTTATCTTAAACTTTATTGTTGATGTTTTGAATTACGAAAGGCAGTATTATCAATGTCTTTAAAACCTCTAAAAATGTAATAAAATTGGATGAATTTAATTTCAAATGAAATAAACTCAACTGTATATAATTTATGCAAATGTTATTAAACATTGAATAATATATGTAGGTTATATTATGATCGAAATATATAAAATTAAAATTATTAATTATTCACAAAAAAGCCCAAGGCAAATTCCATTTTTATAAAAACAAGCAAAATAAAGAAACAATATAATTTTGGTTATAACTAATTATATTGAACTCCAGATAGAACATCATTCGCCAATAACATTACTTGATGCGAAAAAGAACGTTATTTTTCAATTTACATAATTATAACTTTTTACGTCGATCAATACCAATTCAGATATGGCAACCTGTCATCCTACAAACAATTTCCGGTCTGCAATATCGCCGTTGTAATGTGAAATACTTTAATGCAAAAATTCGAATTATAAAATTAAGTAAAACCCTCGTTTGCTATAATACACACTTTAATCAATATTTTAAGGTTAAGAACGTTGCATTTGAAAGTCAAAAATTACTCCCGCGGACAGAAAACGTGAACATCACGTGACTTAAAAAACCGTTTTATACAACTCGCAATAAAATTAAAAAATTAAAAAACAATCACACATAGGCCACTATACATACCTTGAAATTATACAAACAAAATGAACATAAAAAATAATAAATAAAAAAACACAATTAAAATAGGCAAGAACAAAAAAACACCAATAACAACATCCTCGTACGTAATTTAATTACGCAATTCAGTTAGCGTTACACTCTCAAATATCATCTAAACCACACACACGTAACACACACGCACACAACATTACCCAGAACGGAAATCGCATATGCAAAAACTATTCGAAACGCGAGTGCCTGGAACACGCAAACCTTAAAGGGTTAACGCTTGTGAAAATAATTCGCAACGAGTTCGGAGGCGCGATGAACGATTTTCATCAATTCCGGTTTCGCATCGATTCCACTGACATCACGCGAGAAGCCATTTAAGCGGGTCCAATTGATTCTTCCCTTTATCGCGAAATCGAATCAGGCGTAGCGCGGCGCGTCGATTGCGTTATATATAATATATACGGAGCGGCGGTTTTGCGGCGCGCGTTAATGGAGTCGAACGAATTCGAGAAAATCCGACCGAAGCCGGCTGGCTGTTCGCTCGGTGATTTTCGTAATTGCGGGCTTAACTCGAACGTAACAACGCATCGCTACGTTAATTAACATCCGCGTGCGCGGTGCGTGTGTTCGAATTTTCTCAATTGCATAATTACGCTAACGCGTTCCAATTCACACTTTCTAGAACGCTTCCTGCTGAAAATACTTTCGCGCCGATTATAATTAACGCTTTTGAGAACGCGCGCGCCCTTGGCCATTGTTGTCCCTCTTTGTTGATGTTTAGCTTCCCGTCCTTTACCGTTTTGGCTTTCGTTTCGTCAAAATGCCATTTTATTTTAACATTGTTTATCGCTTTTGTTCGCGTAAACTGAAGTGAGGTTACTTTTGTTTTACGTATTTGAGTTTTCCTAAGTGAAATTAAGTTATTAAATGAAAAAATAAAAGAAAACATAACGAATTAACAAATTTCGTCAAATTTATGAAAAAATAATAAACACAAATGCCTGGGTATACAGGTATACATTTGATAGCAATGGTCAGTAAATCAGTATTTATATTAATCATTCGATGTGGAATCATGTAATAATGTAAAATCGAATCCCTTGTAATTGATCGTATCAAGTTTAACCTAAAATTGCAATATTTTGGTATTCTGTATAATACGCTTACGAAATACATCATAATCATAAATCTCAAGTTATTATTATTTGCTATCAATTTCAGGTACGGAGCAGGTTACTCCACTTGAGTCAAATATTTCTGTTCCAAAACTAATTTATTGATATTCAATTAAACTCAAGGATAGTATAAAAGCGAATACCAAGCACTACGTGTATGATAACATATCAATACATTCATTAGGAACGGTGAAATAAATCGCGTTTAGTAATTGATGTGATTGTTATAAACAATTGCAAAATATTACATTAATATATAAGAAAAAAAAAAAAAAAAAAAAAAAAAATTTTATATAAAGAAAATAATATAAATAAAAAATAGTAAAAAAATATTAAATTATATATATATTTAATTTAAATACAAAATATAATATTTTATAATATATATTTAATTTTTTTAAATTTTGTATATAAATATATAAAAAAACATATATATATATTATATTATACATATTATATGTAATCGCGCTAGACGTGCACATCCACGAAATGACGCGCACG
>JABFQC010002573.1:0-15784 GCA_022817085.1 Psilanteris sp. ZL-2020
TCCTTATATCACTGGGTATTTCTAAGAAATAAGAAGAATGATAGAATGTAATAAGATAAGAAATATATACACGTAAAAGTTTAGAAGCAAGACGATTTTGTACAGTCAAAAATGATAATACACCTAACTGAATTCCGGCTCAGACAAGTCTCAAAGGACTCATCTATGATAGAGCGACGAGAGAAAGGGAATTGAAATCCTCTGTCATCGAATCAACAGTGTTTGTACATATCTACAATCCAGATAATAAAACATAACAAATACGCCGCGGCGCGTATTTTTGGCGCTTGTTACATTCGTTTCTGTCACGGGACGCAAGTTGAGGTTTTTAATGATCTATAATATCAATAATTATACATCATTCAAAACTATAACCAAAAAATGATAATTTTAATCCAAAACTGGCAGTTTTACATCTATTTGTTTTTTTAGTTTTGTATTAGACAAAGAAAGGCAGATGGACGAGGTGATGGGTTGTTCTTTATTCCAAATAATTAACCCTCGTCATTGGGAGTACAGTAGAAGCAAGAATGGCCAGAGTCATAATAACTATTCCATATTTATATTACTAGACAAAAAATAGATATTAAAATATCTCTCAGTTATATTTTCTTATATTTGTCTTTAATTGCACAAGATTTATTTTGTTTTATTAAGTTATATACATTAATTAATATTAATATGACTGTTTAAATATTAATATTAATATTAATATGTACATCATAAGATGCTTTTGATAATTTTGGTCAGTATTGAAAAAATAATCTGTTCTAACTAGACCTAGCATTCCTTCGTCTACTATACTCAGGGACTTATAGCAACATTGTGCGCTATGACATACGAATTCACCAGGTGGGGTCCAGCCACACAGTGATTGACAGACAAACCATCGATAGCGGACAGACAACCGAATAGTAAGGCCTTGACCAGCGACGGTAGCTAATCACTGTCAAGGTCGCTTTCCGAAGGTCATTTGTTTTCTCGAGATATTCGCCTCCGTTTCGCCTGCTCTGCTGTCTCAGCTGTCACTAAAAAATCGTTCCCGCTGTACGAGGTGTCTTATTTAATTAAAGCGTCATGTAATGTTATGGATGAATACATTGATTAATTAAGTACAATTGTGATTCACTAGCTGCAGTTGATGGTGTTTTACAATAATATTTTGTAAAATAAATTATATTTGACAGTATATATCAATAAAAAACAAACACTTTATACCAAGCGTAACAAAACCTCTTTTAGAAATTAATGATATAAAAATAAACAAATTCATAGATCATAATTTCTATAATTTATTTTCAATTTAATTAAATTATTAAATAATATTGCACTTTATATATTGCACGATAAATAGTTATAATCAAAAAATATAATATATATATACATATATTATAATATAATTTATATTCATTTCTTTATGATTGTCTAAAATATCGAGTTTGTTTTACTATCGTTATTGATAAAAGAAAATAAAGTTATTAAATCATGATTTCATTGGGAACAAAACAAAATTTTATCCTACTAATATTTATTTATAATGTTGATGAATTTTACAAACTTTGATACATACACACATGTTAGAGTTGTAAAAGACAAACAATCGTTAAAGAACAAGAAGTTTCAGCTCATCATTTGCACTCGCATAAATATATAAAATAAATTATATTAAACAATTTACAATTTACACAAATTAATTAAACTGCATATTTATAAAATATTAGAAATATTGAATAATATTTTATATATTTATATTAATGCATGTTTTGATCTTAATTAGTGTCAAACTTTGTAAAATATTTCATAACAATTAATTGCTGAACAAAAGTATTTTATTGTACTACATTTACAAATGTAAACAAAATCATAACATAGATTCTGATAAAATTGCTTGTTCACAAATTAATAATGAAAACCCCATCAAATGCGCTCTCGCATGCTAATGAAAATATCAAACGAATGATCAAATGGAATGTTCAAAGTTACAAAATGCGCAACATGAAACAATTATTGATGACGACCAATGGAAAATCATTTTCGAATTATTCACAGCCAATGTAATAAACAGACGACAATATGATTATTCACCAACTTTGAGAAATGGCGTTACAATTTGGATGCATTAGTGGATTGTCGATTATCTTCGAACCTAATCGATCTTCTATATAAAAAATACATATTTTATTACATTTCTCAATCTACTAACTGATTTTCCGTTCGAAAATTGAATAATGCGTTCGAAAACAAACGAAATCCGCAAATCGATTAGGCATTGTCGAATGTAAATTGTGAGAAAAACAAGTATTCGGACCGAGAATGTTTTGTACATGAATTTGAAAGACGCATTTCTTGGGTGCATTTTACTTCTCTTGCTTTTGTTTAATAATGATAATAGCTGTTGCCTTCGATCATTCATCGTTTGATCGCGATCTAAATTTGATTACTCACCAGCTCCACTGCGTGTTTTTCTTCTATTAACGTCTTCCATTGATCTGGACGCACCTCTTGTGTTGCTGGCAGGCGTTGCTAACGGCGACGCCGCACTTTGTCGCACAGACCTTCGTGTCGTAACTTCGCCGATTGACTCGTTGTTCGACGCAGAAGTACCACGCAATCTTTCTTTGCCGACTACAGCAGTGGTTGCAATATTTGGCTGCTTTGTTGTCAACAATCTGCTTTCCCGTTGAGCTCGATTACTGGCATTAAAATTCTGTATATTGGAATGAATTTGACTGCCAGAAACAGCAGTGCCCAAATTTGTTCTAATGATAAAAAATAATTATTTATAAACTTCAATTTATGTATAAAATTTATAAATTAATACAAACATAAATTATTCAATTCTTACTATGATATAACTTGCAATATTTTAAAAATGAAATTCGAAATTACATTTAACTTTTTAGAATTGTTTTCTTTCAATTTATTAGAATAATTTTAAACAAATTCTCAATAAAGCTGTTATATCTTACATTTTATCAACTTACTTATTATCTTTTGATTTTGGAGAATCAGCAGGCGTTTCGTCTGACCCACGTGCTTTTGTTTTCCCTGTCATTTCAATCAATGGTTCCTCATCTGATGATTCTACTTCAACCACTATTGGTCCTGCTGCTAAAAAAGTAATATACATATATTATAAATTTCTATAAAATATTTAAATTACTTTTTATTCCAATTTATATATAATACAGTTATATAAATTTTTTCAGAAATTTTATTAAATATATGAAATTTGATTAAACAATTCTCTTATAAAAATTATATAATTACTTATACTACTATTATATTATACATAACATTTTTAATGTAATAATAATAAATAAAATAAAAATATATTAAAGCATAATTTAATTAATATGATGTAAGTAATAATAATATAGAGAATATTATAATAAGATATTATATAATATATGACATATACTAACTCAAACCTTTCTTAGCCTTGGATAATATGCTGAAAACCTTCTTTGATTGTTCTTCTTTGCCAGGTACTTGTTTCTTGATAGAACCACTTTCTTCAACACCCATGCAAACTTTGATGAGCTCTGCGGCATTCTCTGAACATTTTCGTTTTCCAGGTCTTGGTTGCGATTCGTCAGAGGCAGTAGCTGAGGCAGTTGAACTTTCGCTTTCTTGACGCTTCCGTTTACCACCAATTTTAATCGAGCTCGTTGAATTAGGTGAGAGTTTAGAACCACTAAGCTTTGGGCTGTTTTTTGCATAAGGTGATATACTACGTCGTTCTTCTACTTTTGCTGTGCCATGTGGACTACATTTAGGCGTTTTTACATCTGGACTGTTTAGCTTTTGAGATCGTGTTCGCAAAGAGCGTTTTTCTCCTGTGTCATTTGGAATCTCGATAAGCAGCTGTTCAAGCAATGATTTGGTTGTTCGTTTAGTGTAGTCCTCGGCATTGTGTGGTGGGTTGTTCAGTCGTTCAACAAAATAAGGATTATCTTCATTATCGTCGATACATATTATATCTTGTCGACCTTCTAACTCCTGTTTTCGTCTACGCTTGCGTTTCATATGCTCCGTTTCACTGGGCTCAGGTTCAGGATTTTGCGATGCAGGACTTGGCGTGTCTTCACGTTGCAACACAACTGGATTTGAATATGTGTATAAAGGCGGTGTTATCCTGATAGGTTGAGGATCATCTCCAAGTGGCGACTGCATTCCCGTTTCACTCGAATCATTCACTGTAATATTATATGACTTATATAATAAACTATTTTATGTGTTAATTTAATTTAATCAAAATTCATCTAATTTATATTTGATATAATGTTTATACAATTAGAATGTAGAATAATCAATTAAATACAACTAAGCCTTTTTAATTGATGACAGAAAGGAATAAAAAACATTTAATACAATTGTGGAACAAAAAAAGTTTTATGTAATATTATTATATATAATTATTTATATAATTACCTATTTTTTTAACTAAATCATCTGTAACTTTTTGTAAACTAACAGATGATTCCCTAACGCCCTGATGGCTTTGTACGTTCAATTTTTGGCTTTGATCCGCACCAGCTTCGATTTTTGTCGAGCTTGCGGGAGAACTCTCACCACCTGATAGCTCATTTGTTAGAGCAATTTGTTGCCTAGTGTCATCAATCATGACTTCTGTTTTGACTTCTGGTTTCCCCTCATGTGTTATATGCTCTTCTTGTTTTTCTTTAACCAGCGACTCCGTATCAACTTCGCTCTTTTCAACCTTAATCTTACCATACGAAATATGATTTTGTATAACAGGCACGCCATTTTTATTATTATTATCACTACTAATATTTTTAATATCATTCTGTCCATGCAGTTCATCACTATGTCTGACTTCTTCTCTTTTACTATCAACCTCATTATCCTCCTTTTTCACTTCAGCACTCACGACACTTTTATCTTCCACTATTGTTTCGGTAATTGCTTCACGATTTTTAGTACACTGTCGCAGTAACTGATGTTCTAACGATTCAACTGGAGTTGCCACTGTCACGCACCCAGAAACCAACGGACTTAACGACGTCCTTTCATTTTCTTCAACTTTAACTACAACATCTACTTCCAACGCAGACGTTGTCGTAGCGACACTATCTTTAATTTCTGCATCTCCAGTGGACTCCAAATAAATTGGAGCACCAATTTCTTCCTTGAGGAGCTCCGTATGTAAGGTTGAACACATATCGTTACCACTAGCGGATGAAGGCACATTCTTATTAGTGGCCGCAGGTGGTGACTCCCCCTGTGTCATCGTAGATTTAGTTTCATTATTTGATGTCGGCTGAGTCTGCTGAGAAGATTCTGCAACAGGCCTATGCAGTGGTGATTCTCCTTGGTTCGGTGATTTTTCTGATAACGCATCCATTGACTCAATACCGGAATCTTCACCTCCAACTCCACCACTACTACTAGTGCCACCATTACTGCCATTGCGTTCCGCACTTATTTCTATGCATGTAATGGGAACACTTGTTGCGCCTTCCAATAACTTTTGCTTCACTTTTGCTTCTGTAACATTAATCTCACCAATAGGCAACACTGGTTTAATATTTTCCAACTGTTCTTGTATAATTGGTGGCTCTACAGAGTCTGTTGTTTTTAGTAAGGTCAAACGCTGAACAGTGACCTCACTTGCAGTTTTAGTGAAAGATTTTGGAATATTCGAGTGATTTTGCGTTGTCGATATAATTTTTTGCTGTTCCGTTCTAAGTTCTGATGCCGACTTGTGCCTATTTAGCAAAGTTGAAGCATTAGTATCACTTTTTACGAGCATATGATTCTTTAATTTTTGTCCTAAAATCTGATTTTTTAATGGTGAACCAATATTAACAGATTTGCAAGATTCCAGTTCAAGTTTCGATTTTGCAGGTATTACGCGATTTAACTGATTCTCGGTTTTTGATTCTTGACTGCAAGGCACGCTTGGCGATGCTGACAAACCTGTGACTTTCGACATCACAAGAGCATTACTGTCTAATGTTGGATTCATTGTTGTTGCTGCTGCCATTGTTGTTGTTGTTGTCATAGTCGTCATTGAAGTTATTGCCGTCATCGTCGTCGTCACTGGTACTGATGTTGTTGTCGTGACCTTCACACTTGAAATTGTATTCTGCAATGAACTATCATTCGTTGGTTTTTGGTTTTGGAGATATGTTGTCAGCTCGGCATTCTGAGATTCTGAAATTTGAAATAAAATTTAATACAAATTTTCTATAATAATGTGATAAATATTAACAATTACATTATTTTTATTTATGTTATTATTATACAAATATGTTATATATATTAAATCTAAATCACCTAAATCGTAATTATAAAATACCTGTCATATTTAGTTCCTTTTCATCTATTAAACTTAGTCGTCTTCGTTTTTCTTGTTGCACAAAATCCCTACGGATCCCATTAACTTCTGCCAATCGTGAAGGAACAGTATTCAACATAGCAGACTTTTCAACAACGGATCTGCTAATATCACTCTCACTAGTTCTTCTCACATCACTGACCTTCTTCACTGTATTTAAATCATTTCCTGTCACGTGTGGCTCTATTTTTTTTATTGCTTGATTAGGATCTCCTTTATAACCAAGTTTTTTCCATTTTGCCTGATTATCTAAAATTCTTCCACCAGATAATAAATTTTGTTCCCTGTGCATACCTTCACCAGATTCACTTTTTTTCTTGGAATCTCTTCTTTTTGTTTTGCCTATAAATAGAATTGTTTTGTTATATTAATAAGTATATTTCACAAATTATTTAAGTTGAATATATTATCAAAATAATAATTAATCATAATAAATAAAAGTATATATACCTCCACCAATTTTATGCTCGTTTGTATGATTAGGCACTTCAGCCTCAACCTGACTTTTAATCAACACTTGTTGAGCATTTGAAGTTTGATTTAAAATAGATGATTTATGCTTTACGGGTGATGGAATCCGACTATTCAGAGGTATATCATCAACGTCTCCTCCTTTACTTGAACTTGGTTTTGTAATCCCTGTTTGCAATCTTGTGGCATCCATTGGAATATCTTGTTTTAAGGCATTAGACTTAGTCATTACGTTTTGAAGCGTATTATTAATTTTCGCGACAACGTTTACACTATTCACCACAGCAGAATTTGTTAAAGGCAATTTGGATGCGGACGAAGTACCTATTAAATAAAAATCAAAATACTTAAATTGATATTTATTTGAAACATATTTTAAATAATTTAATTTAATTTATTACTATTGCAGAATATTATTAGTTATAAAATTTATATTACATAGAAAAATTAAATTATTTACTTGTATTAATATTATATATAATTAATGTAAATTATTTTTTAAAACAACCAATACTATTACATTAATTTGATTACATTTATTTAATGGAATTATATTTACTAATAAAGGTTATCATTATTAATCTTATATTTACTTTTTTTTTATATCAATCACAATTAAATTATTAAAAGGAGAATTTTCAATACAGATTAATGTATTATTTACACAATATTAATAAAAACATTTATCATAATGGTATTAAAACACCATTTCATTAAAATTATTTAATATTATTTTAAGCAGTTTTGTAAGTAATAATATCAGTATCTTACAGTAATCTAATATAAAGCCATAAACCACTTACATAACATATTTATTTTTATTATTATTAGTTTCAAAATAAAAATATATTATCTATCTTTTTTTCATATAATACCTCTAAAATTATATCTTATATGGTTAATAATTAATTATGAAGCTATTATAATGCAATTTAATAGAAATTGTAATTTTTATATTTTTGTATTTAATTACTCTTATATTATATTTACTCGTTATATTTTCTTTCTAAACTATCAAGTTAATATAAACGTAATTAATAAATAAATTATAATATACATATTTATATATGTATGTATGTATAAAAATATTTTTATACATAAAAATGTTTTAGAAATTTATAATTACCAGAATTTTAATCAAATTAAATTTTTCATTTTGCAATTATTTATATTAATATTGTATATTCCACGAAAACTATGGTGATTACCACTCATGTGAAGTTGGAAAACCCTTGCCTTCAGCTGTCCTCGCTTATGGCTCAGGCTGCTAACTTCCTACTCGTAAATAATCACTTAACTCCCTTGGTATATAATTTACTAATATTGAATATATATGCAAATAATTGCATATGTTTAACATATAAATATAAAGCATATAAGTTATATGTAAAAGAATTGATATATTATTCTATTGTAAGAAAATATTTACATTTTAAAATATAAATATTGTATTCATTTAAGAATATTTTCATAGAGATTAATTATAAATAAATAAATATATTTAATATAATAAACTAATATTAATTAAATAATAAAAAATTAAAATTAACAAATAATAATAATAAATTGCATGTTAATAAATAAAATAATTGTTGAACTACACATTTTTTTAAGTTTGATACGGTCTTATTAATAACTTTAATATATTTAAATGAATTAAATTTTATTATATTTCAGCAAAATAAAATGTATACAGATTATATATCGAGATCCATAATAAAAACTACTAAGTTTGCATAAAATTTGAAAGAAATAATTCGTATATTATATTATATATCACTAAACTATAAAACATTTAACATAATCAAACAAGTCAGTGTTGTCATAGCAGTTCAGGTTCAACTTCAAATCAATGGTTAGATATCTTAGTTGTTATATTATAAAATGTTTATATTCTTTATTTTTCATATTTATAACAAAATTTAAAAATGTATTAAAAATCTGATAATACTTTCTATAAATTACAACTGTTAAGATAGTATTATAAATATATTAATTTTTAGAAATATAAATTACGATTGAAATAGATTTTTAACATTATTAAGAAATCTATCCTAAATGGAATTATGTTTTCTTATATATATATATATATATGATCATATTTTAAATACACGAGGATTAAAAGTTGCATTTCAAATAAAAAAAATTGCACACGTACACATATAAATGTAAATATGTTAAATTTTTATTTATTCAATTTGATTTAATTAACAAAGAATAATTATTAGATCAGTACACTTCAATCCATACAAATTATATTTTAATATCTATGTGTGTTTTATTACATTAAATTTTAATTTGCAATCCAAATTAAATTAATTGAAATTAATGTGAAGTAAATTTATTATTATATATAAATCATATCTTAATTTCAATTTTAAATTTATAAAATCAAAAATTATATATTATCATTATTTAACTTGTATAATATTAATAATATTTTATCATTGGAATTAATGAAGAAGCAATCCTCATCTTGTTATTTATTTACATTCACAATAATTTTAAAATATAACTTTCTGAAATGTATAAAAGTATTAAATTTAGACTTATAGTCTACATTTCACAATTAATTAGTTTAGATTGGTTAAAATTTATTTAAAACTATTTTCATTTGAAATTATTTAATTATATTTTTAGGTTTTTAATTTTGATATCTTGTTCTATAAATATATTTAACTTAATATTTTTGATGAGATAAATTTAATTTTTCCGAAGAGAACTTACCATCTTTTAAGTCGATAAATTAATTAAAAGAATACATAAACATTTGTTAATATATTTAGGAGTTAATTAAATATTATGAATTCAATTCATATAATAAATAAATATAATTTGATATGAAATCAATTTAATAACATCTTTCTTGTTGTAAATTTTCATTTAGTATAGTAAATAGTATGTTATAATAGTATAATTCCGGATTTGAAGTATTTTATTACAAAAACATTATCTAATATTATTTAATATCACAAGCATTTTTGTCATGAGGCTTGTAGCTATTTTCACTACAGAAAATGATACATAATAAGTATTTAGATACGCTGAAATCAAGTAAAAATATACTAATATATACGTAATCATTAATGTACGTAATAACCCTTTTAAGGGTACATCACATATTTGAATTGTATATTTTATATTAATTATATATTTATTTTAATATATTTTAGTATAATTATTTAAAAGTGATATATGGGTTATTATCTTCATTTTGATTAAAGCAAACATAATACAATAAAAATATGAAATAATAAAATATAAAATCAAATTAAAATCAAATTATTATAAGAAAAACTTATATCATACATACAAAATGTTAGAATTGTTTGCTCCATTAAAGTAGTCATAAATACAATTTAGAAATATTAAATTGTATTTGCTATATGAATATTATTTACATATAATATGGTCAATGTATTTTATAAAATGGAAGACAGTTATGAATAATATTAAAAGATTGGTTTTTAATTAATATTTATTAAATAAATAGAATAGATATTTAATTTATATATATAATATATATATATATATATATATATAATCAAATCTCTTGTTGGCTATTTATAAATATATTTAATGCATAATAATTGAAAATGATTTATAAATTTATGCAAAACATTAAATCCAAATATAATTAAAGTATAAAATTAATTTTAACAAAATACAGAACACTGGGTATTATTGCATATTTAAATTACACCTGAGTTTTATATTATTTACATTGTGTTTTTTGCAAAGTGCAATAAACAAAAAACAAAATACCTCATTACTGAACAAAATTTAACAAATATTTTTTATATATTTTAAGTTAACTTTTTATAGGCGATATTCAGTCTTTCTAGCTTAACATAAGGATTAACATATTTCCTTTTTTGTGACACTCCGCTGACCATATGTGAACCTGTGTTTGAAAACAAAGAAAAAAATATAATAATCAAAATAATGTAAAGAAAAAAAATTTAATATCAAAATTAAAATTACTTTTTAACAAATAACATTAACATTTTAATTATGTTTATTATATAATTACAATTATAAAGTTTTTCGTAAATTATTACATTTAATATAAACCCAACTAATTAATATTTATAATCAAAACTAAAATGCTTAATTACATATTATTCAAATGATTAATATTCAAATTAAAATGTTGTTATTTTATTTAGAAATATAGTTTAATAGCAAATAAACATATGTTTTTTTTATTTATGATCATCTATAATACAATAATTGAGAAAATAATAAATGTATTATAACTTGCACTATTTAATTTTAATAATGCACAACTATTATAAAGACAAATATATATATATGTTTTTTTTCTTTTAAAACTTTTTTTTACAACTTTAATATTTACTCTAAATATTGATAGTGTCTAATGATGCACAATAATTTTGTAATAATTATAATTATAGTTAATGAATGGTTTCGTATTATTTCATATTTGTGAATAAATAATAAAACTCAAAGGATTGATTTCAAGATTTTATATTTTTAAAATTTTTCATTATTAAATAAATATATGAAATAAAAATATCTAAAATAATCATTCAATAATTTAATTAGAGTGAATATAAATATTCGGGATTTGATTCATAATTTTGGTTGAATGTATAATTTTAACTTTTTAAATGAGTTTCAATAATAAAAAAAAAAGATTAAACAAAATTTGAATTAAAGATTATACAACTTATTATAAAATGCATTAAACAATACAACCAATATTTATATTATCAAGTTTATACTGAATGAATATAATTTAGATTTAAAAAAACATTCACCAATTTTATAAAAAATAAATCGCCTATTATTTTATAATAATAATTGCAGAGCTTCATCTAGTTAAAATGACTGCATCTCTGTTAGGGTAGAAAGCGAACACCATTACTTCACATACAAACCGGTTTAAATCTTCACTATCTAAGTATATTTAAACTCATGTAATATATACATGTATTTAACATTATATTTAGTTTATTTTCTTCATGTGTAGTTTAATCACTATATAATTTGTTAATAGGATATAAACAAATTTCTTTAAATATGAGGTATTAAAATACATTTCCATATTAATGTAATCTGAAAAGTTTATATTTATATTTTTTCAAAAAAAAGTTTATATAAAAATGAATCTTTTTTAATTTAAAATAGGTAAATTATTTATTTACAAACAAGGTTTAACGTCTAAGAATGTATTATGAGTTCTTAATTATTCTGTTAAATAACTCAAATGTATTTTTAAATATTCAATCATTATTGAGTAAAAAAAAAATAATAAAATAGACACTGAGAAAATCTAAGTCTATAATTGTAATATAAATATCAAGATATCCATTAATGTTAAAAACAAAGGTGTAATTATTTTAACTTTTGTTACTGTATACTTCAATCAAAAAGCTAACATAGAATTAAAACTTAAAAAATAATACAGTAAAAAAGTTAATTTTTGTGTAAATAGAGTGTACTTATTTTAATTTAAATAAGTTTTTAAAACAATACAATAATGTCTACTTTTAAATTATTAACATAATAAAAAAAATTATATAAATAGTTACATATATATTATTTTTTTTATTTCCTATGCAATTTAAATAAATTATAAGTTTAACATTTTCAAATAGTCTATGAGTTTCTACACTTTTATATTTTTTATATATCATTATTTTAAATGATTTAATTATAATTTGGAAATAACTGATAAGAACAAAAAGACAAATATTTTTGTATAAATATAAGTGTAATTAAGTATAAATATTATATATTTTTTACATGTAAATTAATAAAAAATAATAATATTAAAAAGCTTAAATTATGTAATACCATATACTATTTTTCATGTAATATTTGCAACAACATTTATAATATCTTGATAAGTTCATAAATTGTATATTATACATTTTAACCAATATATTTATATATTAGTATTTCTTAAGCAAAATATTACATATATTACAAATATACAATAAAAAATTATTTATTTTTTTTTTTAATTTAATAAAATTTATACTAAATTATGATAAAATTACATTAATCATGTATAACTAGCAAAATAGTTAAATTAATATAATTTGCAGATAACAGTGTATAATTTTTCATACTAAAATTGTATTAGAGTAAAAGAATGTAATTTTTGTACATCATCAAATGTGTTTTATGTATTCTTATAAATTACACATAAAAACTACTCTAAAATCAGGTAAAAGCATCACATGTAACATTTTTCCTTGGCATAAAGGCAAAAATTATTGATTCTTACCTATAATCATACTAATTGGTTTTTTCTGTAGTAGCTTGTTTCCATCTATACACTCCTTCATTTTTTTAAATTTTCCTCTGCGTTTTAAACTAGCGGAATCACCTTCAATTTCTTTTGCCTTCTTTTCCTTTTTACCTACTTGAACCACCGACGCGTTGCGCCCCCTAAGCGAGATGTGCAATGGTGGTACACGCGGTTCTTCTCCGCTAGACCCCGAGCCCGTCAGGTTGCCTGCAAATATCTTATTCACCGACTTATCCGCCTTTCTCATTGACGGAGTATTTACAATAGAGACATCCACCTTGTATGCCGAAGTAACAGGCTCGCTAAGCTTTAATCTTAATTTGATCTTTTCCCCGGGCATCGGACTGTTAGCCGACTCTCTGACCGACTTAACCCTGTTATGTTTTAGACTCCCCTCGCTCGCGGTGGATTTTACCGTCGTTTCCGAATCAGATTGGTCGGTGTTGGTTGTGGTATCGTTTTTTCGGGAAAAATTACTGTCCGCATCGTCGTCGGAGAAGATCGAATTCGAGCGGTCGTTTGACGGCGAGGGGAAGGAAAAAAAGTCATCCTGATTATCAACTGCACTCTCTAGTTCAGAATCTGAACTTTCACTAGGCATTGGTTCTAGATGACCAGTTAGCGGATTAATAAGAAATTGCCGAATTTTGCCCGTTGATGTATATTCAGGTTCAGGAGTCTCATCTTTAATTTCGACCTTAATTTCAGATGAAGCTTCCATATTTGTGGACCCTTGCGTTGAGGAAATTCTATTATTTAGTGTTAGAAGTGATGTGGTGGTCGTTACAGGAGTAACTGTTGAAGTAGGCAGAGGTGGTGGCGTAGGTGTTTGAGGATTATGAACTTGTGGACTCCAAGCAGCTCCATTCGCATTTTCCCCATAATTTCGACTTAGGATGTTTTGACTTTGTCCATAACGAAAATCAGTGGAAGCACCGGTATTGACATTCGTATTTTTAAGTTGATTATGGTGCAACTGTTGTTGGACATTCAAAGTCTGTGATTGAGGTTGCTGGGTAACCATGGTAGTTGTACGAGAATAGGGTGGGGGTGTAGGTTGTCGTTGACCATTAAGATATCCCAACCTATGTTGAACATTTATACCGACATTTTGCATCATCAGTGATGGTTGAGATTGACCTGGTGCCAAAGACATTTGGGTTTGTGACATTGACCCAGATGCAACATTCGATTGTTGTTGTTGTTGTTGTACTATAATTTGATGTTGCCGTTGTTGCAGTGACGTCCTCACCTGCTGTCCATTGACCGGATACCTGACGGATAAGTGACTCTGTGGTTGCACTTGCGCAGGCCGGTATACGAGTTCCTGACGGACGGGGAACTTTTGCTGAATTTGTACTTGGGTTTGCATAGTCGTCTGTGATACTACGACGGGATTGGACGCCGCCACTGGCCCGACCTGCTGGAGCTGTGACGGCTGAGGCACTGTCGACGGCTGGTTCGCATTAACTGTCGCGAATGCCGATGGCGCCGGTGGGGGCGTCGGTTCGGTCACACTGGTCGCTCCGATCAAGTCCTCTGTACGTAAAGAGTCCAGGTTCGGTGGCGACACGCTCTGTTCTTTCCTACGCACGGTAGGTTTTTTCTGAGGCCGTGCGCATGCTCCTACTGTGTCAACGAGTACGGGTGGCGGCATCTTTTGAACCGGCACCACGCCCACGTTATTTGGGTGCATGCTACCATCATTTTGAAGTAGATTCACTAGTAATGGAGATGACAGTGCCACCTGATTGCCAACGGTGGCGGTGGCGCCACTGTTCGGTGACGGACTAGATGCCAGCACATTTGGCGATTTGTACGCACTTGGACCGACCGAAACCACATTTGCCATTGAGCTCATAGTCACTAGACCTTCTTGGCCAGCTGGATATGGTGGTGGCGGTGGTTGTTGTGGTTTGTATGTTGTACAACTTTTAACCGCAGCAGCCGCTTGATTTTCCCGACTGTGTATGGCTTGCGCAGCATGCGTCATACTTGCAAAAGGAAACGGACCGTTGTAATTACTGCGTGGTGATGCATTAGGGTTCGGCGTCTGTTGATTGCCAGACAAAGTAACGCCACTACCACCTGCACTCGGCTGTACACTTTTTGTAAGAAATGATGGAATGGGATCACAATCTGCTGGCGCTACCACGTTCGGAGAACGAAACTGTGGTGCTTTATCTGTAGTTGCACCTAAAATTTTTTATACAATTCATTTATATATTTATTGTTAAGTTCTGGACATTATAGATGTTTATTTATGAAATACAATTATTTTATTTTTACAAACAAATAACACTCTAATATTATTTATAACAAATAAAATAATACAAAATTTTAAAATTTGCAAAAACTATAAAAGTATATTAACTTAATAACACTTCATTTTGGTAATTAAAACTAAATTAATACATATATGTATTCAAAAAACATATAACACTGACAAAATTTTAGTAAAATAAAACAAAGGTGGCTGAATTAGTATAAGATATTTTTTAATTACTTTTATACAAGTAAAATTAAAATATGTATGTTTTTACTTAAAAACTTGTTCCTTTGTTTTATATCAATCAAATTTTTGCTATTACAAGCTCATTTCAAAAGACCATGAGGAACTAAATATTGTTAAAACAATTATTTATTTCGTGTTTTTAAGACTTTAT